>JAULBV010139993.1:0-23016 GCA_032358295.1 Pterothamnion heteromorphum | reverse complement strand
GGCAAGGCGCAGTCGCCCACGGTTAGTCGCAACAGCGAGAGCGCGAGCGCGACGATGTGGTAGACACGGCGCCCGCGTCGGTCAGCGAGATGAGCCAGGCCGGCTAAGGCAGATTGTGCGAGGCGCTCTATGCCTCGCGTGCCGCGCGGCGATGAGCTAGGTCGGACGTGACGCGCAACCTAGCTGCTTCAGGTGCTTAGGCCGGGCGGCGCGCGGCGCGGACGCGGCCGCGTGCAGCGCGTTGAGGTCGTGCGCCACGATTTGGTGGAGGATAGAGAGGCGGGCGAGGCGAGGGCGGCCGGAAAGGCGGGTGATACTGGCGAGCGAGAGCGCGGCGAGGGCGGGCGCGGTCGAGACGGGGAGCAGGAGCGAGGCCAATGTTGGCGCGGTATCTGAGCCCGTGGAGACGCTCTTAACGTGCGGTGGGCACGGCACGCGCGGCGGTGGCATGCTGGATGGCAGTGGGACACGAGCCGGATGACGCGGGCCCGCGTCGCGCGGCGGCGTGCGGCGGTACAGTACACGTACACAGCGACGCAGCGCGGGCGCGAGATTACGCGTACTGTTCGCCTATTTTATAATTTAAAATATAATACGAATAAATATTTTCAGATTAGAACTTGCCGATGGGACAGCTGTGCGACGCCAGCGCACGCGTCCAGCACTCGTTGCCACTCTGCCGTCACATGTCCCGATCTCCTCGTAGACCCCGGGGTAGTTGCGGGCATCCACGCCCCCTCGCCGTCGCAGTGGTACGAGGAAGTGTTGCGGGTAGGGTGGCACCCGGCCCGCACTTCAAACTCCTCGTCGCCCAGCCGCAGTGCGCATCACACCGCACGCGTGCGTGCGCCATGCCTACATGTCTGGGCATTTCGTGGCAAGCCATACGCCCGTCGCCGCCGCTTCCCGCGCTCCACCGCAGCGCCACGGCCTCCAGCGAGTCGCGCATCACCTTGGCCGTCGGCCCGGCCATGAAAATGTAGCCGTGGCGCCGCACCAGCTCGTCGCGCCGCGGGTTCTGGCGCAGCTCACGATGCACGTACTGCCGCTCCACCAGCACGCGCTCATTGCCAGTGACCAACCGATCCGTCCACACGTAGCAGCCGGTCCACGCGCGCAATCACGCGCAGCTGCGCCCAGTACTCGCCGTCTCCGTACGCGGTCTCAAAAACCAGGATGCCGCGCACGCGCACATGTTCCCCCCGTCTAGCCGGTTGTCGGCGCCACCGACTCCCACGAAGCACTCCACAGCCCGTACTTGTGCATATACAACTTGCACCGCCTGGGCGCGCAAGCGCAAATCTGCCGCACACCGTCCCATCCGATGCGGCAGTGCGACACATCCAGGTGTTACAGCCGCGGCAGCGCGGTCAGCACGTCGCACAGGAACGCGGCGTGGTCGAACAATGCGTCCGCGACATGCAATCGTCACTGGCCGGTCAGCTTTGTCGGGAGTGGGCATCGATGCCCACTCGTGGCGGATATCCGCGACGCACACGCCGCGGCTCCTCAGATCGATCGCGATGATGGCGCGGGCGACGCGCCAACGCTCGCGCGGACGTTAATCGCAGGTCCTGTGCGGCGACGGCGTGTGCGGCGCCATCGGTGGCACGGCCGCAAATCTGAGCGTCCATGCGCGGACGGCGCTGCAGGCAATCGGTTCTAGACGCATGCCATACAAACGCGCAGGTCGTGGGTGTGCATCGCCAGCGCTAGAGCGGATCGCGGACCTCGCGGCGGCGGCGCTGCGGTCGAGCTGCACGGACGTATAGCGCGAGCAAAAATGATGTGCGGTAGCGCGGCCGCTCAAAGGGCCCATGCGCCGCAGGGGCGTTGCACACGGACGGGCGCGAGGGCAATGCGCTGGCTGGGGTGACGCGCACGACTGAGCTGGCCGACCCCGTGCGCGCAGGGCCTGCGGTGGACTGAGGGGCGCGTGTTCTGCTTTCATACCGGGTAGCGCGGGCGCGCGGGCTCACAGCGCAATACGAGGTGAATGCTGTCGCGTGTTCGGCTTACCCGGCTCTGAGTCGGACGATCCGAGTCGGATGAGTGGCACTGCGCACTCGGAGCGCCGGCGATCGCGGCTCGGCCGACGTGCTGCGTCAGATGCACCACGCGTAGGATAGCCGTCGCTGTGGTCAAAGTGCACTTGGAGAACAGCGACGACGCGCGGGCGGCGCGGGACGGCTGCTCGATAGGAAGAGCGGGGCGCGGGCAGCACAGGCGGATGCGCGATCAGATACGACAGGCGGGGCGCGGACGGCGCGGGCGCCACCTTGAGTTGTGGATCCACGTGAGCGCTGGTGGCGGTCAGACAAAATAGTTCAACTGTGGCATGGGTGGCGGCGCACGTGCGCAGCGTGCGCAGCCATGACGAAGACGTGGAAAGCGGCTATCGCGGCAACCGTTGTGTACATGGCTTGAAATAATATTTATTAATTGCACACGTGGCTTCTCTTGGCGGTCTGCAGCGGCCAAGCCAAGCGTAGCCCGCAGGAAACGTACTGAGGTGAACATTATTGGCGGTACACAACGCGCAGTCCAAGGGTAACCGACACACGTGTAGGATATTCGTATCGTGCGGCGCTGTGCAGTAGCGGTGCTCCCGAAAGCGCGAGCGGGCGACTTGCTGACCGGCGCGCATACAGTGGCCGCAGCGGGTGCGAGCGAGCTAGCGCTGCCCAAATCGCTGTGTGCCGCGCAGTGGCTGGTACCGCCGGGTGCGCGTTCA
This sequence comes from Pterothamnion heteromorphum, assembly GCA_032358295.1. Lineage (NCBI taxonomy): Eukaryota > Rhodophyta > Florideophyceae > Ceramiales > Ceramiaceae > Pterothamnion > Pterothamnion heteromorphum. Next base: position 20,282 of record JAULBV010139993.1, on the reverse strand, counting down.
CGAACGGAGCTCCACGACGGGCAGCTGCGCGACGCGACGGTTGCCACTCGCAGGCGCGTGCTCGCGGCGGGACGTGCGCACGACTGCTTTATTCTTTTCGCGCTGGCCGGGCGCGCTGGATGAGCGATTGCCGCGTGCCACGCGACAAACGCTCATCCAGCGCCCACTGGGCGTGAGTAACAGGTTGGTGGCGGTTGTGGCGAGCATGCACGTGGGCTGCTTCTGGTGGCAGGCGAGGGCGGGCTTGCGGTGGTTGCTGACGTGCCGACATGTGTCTGGCTTAGGCCTAGTCTGGATGCCGCCGGGGACGGTGTGGTGGCCGACGTGGCGTTCTTGGCCGACGACGAAGCCGACGCGCCGGACCTGGCTGGTCCTACGGAATTATGCGGCCACGGATGGCAGTACAGTACGTAATGAATTACAGATGAGCTCACCAAGAAGAAGGCTCTGTAGGATAAAATTTAATACAATAGTATAGCTCGGTGGAATGCACTGTAAAGAAAAGTCCACCAATGCTCACGATATAAAAAGCAAACCATGTACGGCAAAGAAATGAAAATGTCCCGATCTGGAGTAGCGGTACAGTACAGCCAAACCAGGCACCCTATACCCGTACAGTAGAGTAAAGGGGTTTACAGATTACTGCAGAAGAGCAAGTTGTGCAGGTGTAAAAACGGCTCGCCCCTCCCGGCGACCCCCTGGCCCGTGATATGTATTTCTCCCTCGGGCCAGGTTCATTATTTTCGGACACGGGCGTTGCAGGCGGACGTACTCCGTAACAACGTACAGTACACATCATAAAGAATTTCCCTGGCATGCTCGTCGAGGCGAAACGAGCACCCTGTGGTCGTTTCGTTTACCTGACACATAAAACACGTGCAGTATACGCAGATGTAATACTCCGCCGCCGGCCGGCACAATGTACCTATGGACGTGAAGATTGTCAGATTATATTAATCCAACTCTAAAACACCACTAGGTCAGCGGACGCACGCTGCGACTGGTCCGCTCTGACCCAAACTGACCTCCTCGGCATTGGGTTCTCTCGCGGCCGCACCTTCCCGAAAACTGACTCGCATTGAACTGAACAGTACACTGCAATACTTAAAGTTTTGTGGTTACCAGTCTGGGAGCCACAGAGAGGCCCAAAGAAAAGTTTTGTACTGAGCGAGACTTCAGCATAGAAACGTTTTGTCCTGTGCGAGCCTCGCATTTGCCTACATCCGCAGCCACCGTCCACATCTGCGCACCGCTTAGATTGGCCATCAGTGTCCTGCCGTTCCGGACCTTTCGAACTAGCCAGACCAGCTAGACAACTAAAAGAAATATACTTCACATAAGCCATCTTCGCGGCCGCGCCAAACCCCAGAATGTACGACCCAAACCGCCTGCTGCCCAGTGCATCGACATGCTATCGTATCGTACTATATGAAATATAACGACACATTGTGTCGTGTTCGCGGCCGCGCCAATGTCCTACTGCAGCACCCACACCGCTCGCTTCCCGCCCCGCGCTCGAATCCGCCGTGATGTTCTTGTACCAAAAGAGCTCAAAATTCCTGATCAAAAGGACAGGAAGGTTGAACGCTTTACGGCGTAGTACGCCCCGGGCTTCTACGCATGCAACGTGTAACGGTAGCTTCACCGCGAAAACTTTTCTGTTACTCTGAGAGGACATTAAAAAGCAACAGTAGGGATATCCCTACTGTTGCTTAGTTGGATAAAATGCAACTAAAATTAGGGCGCAACGCCGACCGCACTGCAATTTTACAGGAAGTAAATACATCAATGCTCCCGTTAAGAAAAACGATTACACGAAAAGCTCCCTATCTGGAATACTGCCAGTATTGCGCACCTGTCCCGACGTTCCGTTGGCCTGTGTATTTACGTTGGAGGTCTAATGTACAGGTATTTCTCGCTCCGGCCAGGTTACATAATTTTGCACACATGCGTGGCGAAACGATATACCAGTACTGTATTATACAGGTACACGTCATACGGAATCACCCTGCACTGCGCTCGTCGAGGAGAAACGGGGCCAGGCGAAACGCACACGGTCTATGCAGCTTTGGCGCACTCCACTGCCGGCCGGCACGATGCAGACTTGGAGATTATCGGATTACAGCAATCCGACTATAAAACACCACTAGGTCGTTGGAAGCACGCTGGGGCCGGCCCGCTCTGAAACGGTTTCAGTATTTGTCTACGGGAGTTCTCTCGTAGACGAATACGTACGTCATCTTCGCGACCGCGCATAATAGTACCGCGCACCCCAACCTCTACCCACCGCACCGAGTAGCTCTTGAATAGCTAATCCACTACTTGAAGATGTAGTGGAATAGAAGTTAACTTCTATTTGAATTATAGTAGAATTGTAGAATAGAAAGGAATTCGATTCCACTACATGGCGCGGAACTATTGCCCAGGCTATTCAAAGTCCGAGCAATACTGGCCCTCCGGGTTGAACAGCCGCATATGCGCGACCTGCCGTAGAGGGCTCCGTGCACGCGGAGTTGCCCGGCGTGCTCTGCAAGACGGTCAGGTGGATGGCGAGTTGCTGTTTACAGGACGAGGGCGTCATCTGCTGCGCCGGCGGGCGCAGCCCGAAACACAGACGGCACGCAGGTTACGGACGGTGGCGAACTTCGTCAAAATTGTCACAGTAGATGTCTTCAACTCATCGACTGTATCATTTAAGCAGCGGCAGCGAACCTGGATATGACGGCGGCGCTGGGAATTTAGCCGGTGTGAAACTTGCACGAAAAGACGAGCAGTATGCCTGCGCGGTCTGACCTGCCAGGTCAGACCGCGCAGGTATACTGCTCTTTTCGCGCGACGAAGAAACACAGCCGGCCAGTGGCCGGCGGTGTTTCTGCGGCGTTGAGGCTTGGCTTCGTCGCGCGAAAAGATGGAAGCCATGCAGACGAGGTAGGCATTGCCGCTCGAGTCGGGTACGACGGATGTGGAGGAGCTACTGTTCATTTTTAGTTAAATTTATAGAAATTACTTTTAATTTACTTGGGAGCACTACCACTGCTAGGCCTTCAGCGGCAGTGTTGGATGCAGATTTTATCTTCGGACGAACGACCTTGCCGTTCACTGTGATGCCGTTGGGCAGGCTGCTCCACAGCCTCACATGTGCACCGGTGGCCAGGATTTACATCAGCGTCGTGGAAAGACGTGCACAATGTGTCTCGTCTGGCCGCAGCATGTTATGCTCATCTTCGGCGACTACTGGGGCCGAATACACCTACAACTGCATGAACAGGCGGGACAGAGCGCATATCACCACGCTCCAGCCGGAGCAGTTCAAAGCAAACTTCTCTTCCAGTGCGCGGGGCGCCACAAGTTGTGTCGCCCACAACGTACCCCAGTGCGAGACATCGGCCACGAAGTCGCGCAGCTGGCGGACCGACGATTCTACCTGCAAGCACATATCGGCCGCGCGCGCGTCTGCGTGGCGCAAGCGCTGCGTCTGGGAGCAACGATTGGAACATACTGTGCTCTGCGGGAGTGGTCGCGTGTTCGCCATCTCGCGCTTTCTGTAGAGTGGCCGCGTTGTCGGACTTGCGGGAAGGAGCACCAGCGCGATCAGCAAGTGCGGATCGGACGGCAGCTGAACGCGCATGTACGTGGGGCGTAGCACCTTGCCGGAGATTGCAGGCTGTTCCTAGCTGTTGTACAGTTTCGTGTTGGTGGCGGCCAATCGAGGTGGCGAGTGGACGCGGCAGAAGCCCCACAGCCCCTATGTAACAGTTATTAACCTACGTTGGATGGTTAACTATTACTTTATGCTACAGGAGGACGGTGCGGGTGGCAAGTGTAATAAGGGGTTATCGCGTGACGTAAGGCGGCTGGGCCCGTGTTGTACGAGTGGTACAGGGACGCATGCGGCGCACGTGACCAATCAAATGGCTCAGTTCTACATATTTATCATACGAACGGTAGTCTTGGCGCCTCCTTCGGTCGCACAGTAAGCGGCATGGCAGTTCTGGACGGCGCACACAGTCGTAGCCGCTGTCTCCCCCATCGCCGTGGCCCGCTTCGTAGCTTCATTCCGCGGCTACCCCCACCGCAACTACAATAACACGGCCGTGTTTGTTGTGCAGCTGCCGCATGTTGGTGGCGATCGATGTACGTGGTGGACGACACGCGGCCCACCGCCGCGCGGCTGCTGGCTGTGAAGGAGGTGAGTAGGCGCCATGGGTTCTGCTCGTCTGCTGCTCCGCGCTCTGGACGAGCCCCTGGTGCTCGACCTGGCTGGTGCACCAGCCAGTTCGAGCACCAAAAACATGAAGCCTCGCATGCGAGGCTTCATGTTTTTGGTGGGGCCGAGGCAGGCTTTCCAGACCGCGTCCGCGCTGTACCGACCGATTAAATACTACTCGGGTGGAGACCTACGGTCGCTGCTGCATTTCCAGCTCTCTGTCCTAGGCGCGCCCGTACGCCGACGCGCCAGCGCGCAGCACGTGGGCGTATGCGAGCGGTGAGGCCCGCATGGCCGAGCGACTGTGGCCGTGGCATGGGAGTCGTGCATCAGGAAGAACGGATGCGGCGCGTCTGCGGCTGATAGCAGACAGGCCAGCGCCAGCTGGTAACGTTTGAACGCCGCAGGCCGGCGGGTTGAACGCCGCGGGCCGGCGCACCAGTGGGATCATTCCGCACAGGTGGGGGTCCAGCAACGCGCGCGCGTGGGCCATGGCCCACGCGGGAAGAGTACGGCGCAGGCCATGGCCGACGGTCGAAGCTGATAGCGGCCTGGTATACCAGCGGCGCAGATGGCCGGGTGGGGGAACCGGGAGGTTCGGATCGCAACGTAGCGGACGTAGCGACAGAGTTAGCGCGCGCGGCTTGGGCCCGGCTCAATGGGCCACTAGCGCGGGCGGCGCCGCGCGAAGTGTATTTCTAAAATACTTTAGATTTTATGTTCAGATGTACATTCATGATTAATCTCTACAGAGTGTGGAGATTCCTAATGCTCAATCTTGGGAAACATTACACTGCATCAGTGGCTAATTACAATCAGAGGAAATGGCGCGGTTCTTCGCCGCCGTCGCATTCTTCATAATTCAAATATTACGCTCATAACGACGTGCCACCCGGTTGACACAAGTAGCCAGGAAGTCCATTCTCTCCTCTCCAAGGACTCGGGCACCCTTTGCATGCCATCCTACGTTCATCGACTTCACGTTGTGTGTGGCCACATTGCTGCTACTCGCTGACGCGTTCCGAGTATTCATGTGCCGGCCGGCGATGTTCAAGTTGACGCGTCAACAGTCCATCGCGCTGGACACGCCCGATCTCGACGGTAACGCGACCACATTGCCATGGTTCGGACTGCGGCCGACTGATGACCTTCTACTAACTGGGTGCGGAAGGAACTAACATGTTCAAGAATGTCTTTCGCGCAGATGTGGAGTCATATTCCGGCCGGATCGTTCGCGGTGAGTCCCAAAACATTCGAACGCGTGGTGCGCAAAGGCTAACAGTAAGTATGGCGGCCCCCGGATAGTTCGGCGTTTCTACTGACGGTGGGCGAAAGTCACTAACATGGTCTACGCAATTGTGTGCGATCTGTTGCGGCCGCTGAGTGTATGTTCGCTGCAGGTGGTGGCCCTTTTGGCAGAAGAACTGCCGTACTTGTGTGTATGCAACCCATGGCCTGCACGCTTTGGCCGTGGTACTGCTCTGGGAACCGTCCGGCTGCTGCGAACTGCATGCAAGGGAAGTACATGGATGTGCGGAGCGGCATGTTGCGTCCGATGGCCGGCGGAAATGATGGGATCTTTACCGCGCGGCAGGGGACTGTGGAGGGGCACAAGATCTTGGAGAAACGGCTTTACGCAGGGACAGATCGGTGGCTGGAGCATTGGTTGCGGTGCGCGGACTGTGCTGGTGAGTGCACTGCATGGTAATTCTTTAAGGATCCATTGTTTACCATAGTTCGCACCACTAAAATCCATGGTGCAATGTTCTATGGATCCCTAAATGCAAATGATGGTACCGTACCATGACTTTCCGTGGATCTTTAAACTAAATGACGGTACGGTACCATGGTTCACAGTTGGTGTAAATAGGTAGTACCGTACTACCATTATACATAAACGGTATGTGGGAAATGATAGTGCATTGAACCACCATGCACATGATTGTTCCTTGGGTGTATATTACAGTACAGTACCTTGATCCGAAAATAGCGTACCACCATATTCAATGACCGTACCTATAGCGCCAAAATTTTGGAAAATTGCGTTAACAGGTGCTGATTGGTTCCAAAAGAATTACTTTTAAATCGACGTATTTATGGATAATTACTTTTTATTCACTGATTATGCGCGGTGAGATGCAACCGACGGCGGACCGCCCCACGCGGCCGCTGGAAGCATCTGCGACGCGGGATCCTCTCATAGAATTTGCCATCCGCTTCACGCTGGCCACTGCGGCCGCCACCTCGTCCCCCCGCGCGCCGGCCAACACACGCGTCATGCGCTCTTCCACTCCCACGGCGCCGGCCCCACCATCGCATGCCACCACCGCAGTGTAGCGCGCGCGCGGATGAGCGGACATGGCGGGTGGTGCTACTGCTTGCAGGCAGTAGAACACGTCACCCGCGAACAGCCGCGCGACCAGCCGCGCCAGCACGACATGCTCTATCTGTTTCCGCACGCGTGCCGATCGCGATCCAGCGTTGCCGTGTCGATAGCCTGGTGCGCTAGAGCGGCGAATTCCACCAAGTAGTCAAACCAACCGCGCCACGTAGTCGCGCAACGCTCGAGGACTGCCTTGTACGCGCTTCAAGACCCCCTCTCGCACCCGCTAACACGGAAGTGCTCCGCGTGCCGGCGCCGCGAGCCCCCGGCGCTAACATCCGAAAATTCGCGCGCATGGGCGACGCGGAAGCGCTACACCGCGGACTGTTGGCGCAGGAGCATGCCACAGTCAACCCGTGTGCGTCTTGCTGGCCACTCCGGACCGTTGTGAATGCGGCGCCGGCGCGGCGTTCTTCGATGGCGCATCCGTGTTCGCGTTGGCGGCCGCCTGCGCGCTGTACCGGCCGTGTGCGGTCGATGGCGTCGCAGCCATACTGCGCGAGCGCGGCCACGACGACATCGTGAACGAAATGCGCGCTTCAGGATGCGCGTGCTTGTCCGTTGAACGTGCCGGCCGGCATGCCATGCCGGCCATTGGCCGGGCAGGCGGACGCCATGTGCGTCGCTGTCGGTCGGGCCGCCATGCATCTGAGCGAGCACGCGATGTCGGCGCTGCGGTAGATAGCCTGGAACCGCACGCGCGCGGACGCGAGAGAGATGGTTGTGTATCGCCAGCGCTGGCGCTGCCGAGATCGTCAGGGGCCAAGCCAAGCCGTTGCAGCGGTCGAGTCGAACGGGCGTGCGCCGCGCGCGAACGTTGCTGTGCTCCGCTGTCCGTGGCTCGGCCGCTCATCAGAGCGCCGGTTTGCGGCCGGCGCAGTGCATGCGGATTCCGCGTCCGACGCGCGCGTGTGCGTCGCGCTGCAGCCGTGCGCGCTTTGTGGGCCGGCGGGCTGGAGCATGCGCATGTGATCGGAACAGGAGGTGTCCGCGCTACACAGGGTGGCGCGGGCGCACCGAGCAGGACGAGGTGACGGCGGGGGGGCGGTGTGTGCAAGTACGGTCAAGTTGGAGCTGCGTTCTTGCGAGCGCGAAGTGGCCGACGTGCTGGTTCCGAAGCGCCGCGCGCCGCGTCGACACGTGGCCTGCTGCCCAGGCGCCAGAGGACGAGTACGCGCGCGATACACGCGTTGGTGTTTTATTGGACATCGGCGCGGCAATGCCCAATATTTAATTGGTTTATTGGCTGCATTTTGAAAACCGGCCGGGCACCGGGCCCCACTTGAACAGCGCGAGCGCGCGCCCGGGAGCGCTTGCACGCGCACTACATCTCCAGCCAAAAATAGACGCCGCCCCATGCAATATTTTATGTGCCAAACACGCTTTCGCTGTGCTACCGTACTCTGCATCTGCCAGCCCATCCGCCGATACGGGTAAGATCCATCCCCATCGCCGACTCGACCCGACCCAACTCGCCCGGGTCACGTCGCGCAACTGCCGATGACCACCCCGCCCGATACCCCGGCCTCCACGGTGCTGACTGCAGCTTGCGACATGCCCCTCCCGTCGCTCACGCTCCTTTGTGCGGCGCGCTCGAGTTCGCCGCTTCACCGCTAAGTGTGCCGCAGCCTCTGCCACGCGCCGCGTGCCTTCGCGTCGTCGGGGCCGACGCCGCCGTCTGCTTCCGCTGCGCGCACCTGCTCTCAGCGCTGGTCTTTGGCGTGCGTGCGCGTCGTCTCGTCGCGCGGAGACCTCGCGCCGACGCGCACTTCGCGCACGTGGCCGACATGCAAGCCGCGCACGCGTGCGATGTGGAACGTGACTTGCATTTGCATCGCGGCCGCGCATTGCGCATCGCCACGCCGCACGGCGACCTTCTCGTGCTGTTCGACACGGCGTGTCGTGCCGCGCCGCGCCGCGCCGCGCCGCGCCGCGCCGCCGACGCGTTTCTGGACTCGTTGAATCACTCGCGCGCGCCGTGGCGTGCCGCCAGGACCGCAAGCGGCCTAGATCTTCCTCAACACGTTTATGTAGGAGAGTCCCGCCCGCCAGATGATATTTCCGCTTGACTGGGCCCCGCGCTCGCGGCTCGCGGCCGACGTCGTCGTCGCCGTGGGCGTGCAAGATCTCGCGTGCTCCGTGCCGAGCCCGGTGTCGTTGGACGGAGCATGGGAGCGTCGCGTGCCTGTGAGCAAGTCGTGTCCGACCAGCGTCGCGGCCGCGCACCGCTCGCGCGACCATGACACAAGCTGGCAGAGCTGGCCGTGGCCGGTGTGCCTGGTCACGTGGGAGGCCCGGCCGGGTTGATGTTCGCCGTGGTGTTCAACACGTAAAAGTTGTACACGGATGCGCACTCGGCCGACGCGCTGGCCGGCGTGTTGCGCAAGGACGAGTCGGCCGATGCAGTGCCGCGGGCGTCTGGCGGGCGCGTGGCGCCGCAGGAGGTCGTTCTGCGCGCATGGCGCGCCATGGGGCGCGCACCGGCGAGCGCGGCGTGGCCGACCAGTGTCGTGCCCGCGCGGCGCAAGTACGACCGCGACGACGTGTTTGCCGATCAGGCCGCGCTCGACGTGCGCTTGTACGTCGGAGGCCTGGTCGCGCTGTCGAGCATCGCGGTGGGGCAAGTGGACGCGCGCGTGGGTCTCGTACTGCCCTGCGCGGGGGCTCCCGGCCGGGCAGGCCGACGATGTGCGCGCGGCACGCGCGGTTTGGCCGGCTGCGGCGCGCGGTCGTTCACTTTGGGTATGCCCGGTGGCACGGGCGCGTGGCGCCGGACGAGGTGGAAACCTACGAGCGGATGGCGTGCGATTGCTCGGATGAGTTAGGTTGGAGCTCGGGCGGGTGTGCGTAGGCGACGAGCTGCATGTGGCGCGCCGGGCTTCGGATTGAGGAAGCGCCGGGCAGTAATGAATTACAGATGAGCTCACGACGACGAAGTCGGAGTGGCATAAAATTTAATATAATTAGATACCTAAACGGACAGCACTGTAATTAGAGCATGTCAATCAATGCTTTCGAGAAAAACGGGCAAATGAAAATCTCCAGATGCTGATAGGTAAGATATCTGTAAGCAAAGGCGTGCAAGAGACGCCCGTCCCGGCGTACCCCGGGCCCGTGCCGTGCATCGCTCTATCGGGCCATGATATTATTTTAGGACACGTGCGTGGCAGGCGGCTGCAACGTAACAGTGAAAGTTACAGACTACACGTCACGCATCATGAACTTTGATCGTCGCGTCGCTCCGCGGATCGGAACGAGCAAAGGCAAGGAGCACTACATCTTTACGGATTAGCCTCACTCCGCCGCCGGCCGGCTAGCTGCGGAATTCGAAGCAGTTCGATTTCCGTAGCTCGACGTTTTACCACCAAGCGCCCCATGTCGGGTTTTGCTCGCTGCGCCCCCCGTCCGGCCTGCTCTGATACCCCGCGCGCATTGAACGACATCCGACTGACTACCTCCACATTGATTCTCTCGCGGCCGCGCTTTTCCGAAATTCGACTGACTCGCGTACAGTGCACCTCACTTCGCAATGTTAAATGTGGTTCGCACTCCAACCCGTCCCCAGCCGCCGTCCACATCTGCGTAACAATTAGACGGGCCACCAGTGCCCTGTCGTCGCGGCAGTCCCATCCTAAAACCGCACAGAACCTATAGTATTGTCTAATACTGCCGTATACACAGTCTGAATTTACCATGCGCCGCTCAATATCGCTGCCAGGCTCCATCCGTTTCCCGCCTGCTGCCCACCCCATACATTTGCCAGCATGCGGTATGGACCACCGTGGTGCCTTCAGCGTGACGCTGGAACTCTCTCACTGCCAAAGTCCCACAGTACCAGCTTTATTCGTGTTCGCGGCCGCGCATAACCCATCACTATAGGTGGAAAGGGCGCGGAGATTACGGACGGCGCCCAAGGCATCACCTGCGGCGTTTAGACTCGGCGCGGGCAGCGGTAGTGAACCAGGCGATGTCGGCAGCGCAGGGTATTCGGACATTATGTTACTTGGCGTATGCTCGATCGCGCTGTATGCCTACGGATAGGCGAATCTGCGCAACGTGGCCGGGCTGGTGCCATTTATAGGACGGCGTGGCGTCTCTGCGGTCCCGCGGTGTGGAGGCGTCTCGCTCCAGTGCGCCAGTCGTCGAGACAAGGCGCGCGTGTCGGACAACGCAGATGTGGTGCCGAAGCTGTTCCGGTGCATGGGGCGCGCGGGTCGGGCGCTGACGGACGGAGACGCGGCGTGGGTGACGCGCCACACCATGGTGAAGACCACTGAGGTCTTGACCGGCTGGTCGTTGGACTCCTCGGATGGCTGCGTTGGTTTTCTTATTTCAATTATATATAAGCGTGAGTGTGGGGCGGGACTAGGAGCTACAGTGCGCAACCCCGGCCCAACGCGATGGTGGTAGGTGGCGGGCGCGAGGATGTCGGGCACCAGCGCGGCGTGACAGTCAGATAGCAGTGCGGGGGGGTCGGAAACTTGAAAGAGCACAACCACCCATCAACAACAGCACTCGGCGTTTTGCGTTGCTGCCTATCAGTTTAATTTTAAACAATTATTGTACATAATTTACTTCTTAAGGGAGCCGTGCCACTGCAACGACGTATACGTCCGACTTCGAAGTCGCGTGCACGGCGCGCGGTAGGCCGGGACGGGAGCGGAGCTCGCGAGCGGCGGCAGCCGCAGCCGCCATCAGCAATTCATTTCCGTCGCACCCAACGCCCAACCGTCGTAGTTCACAGGCAGGCGTGCCGGATGTCTACTTCGTATCTAGCCGGCCGGCAGCGGCGCGGGATTCATAATTGACAGAGCGCGCCCGGCGGGCGGGCGGGGGGGGTACTGTTCATGCAGCGTACTGGCCTAGCCTTGTTTCCTTGGTCAGGAGAACGCAGGGAGGGTGCGGGGTTGACATATTACAGCGGACGCGCCGGCCGGCGGGTCGGATGCAGTCTGTGTAACATTATATGTTAAGAGTGCAGTGGGTGGGTCAACGTGATTCAATTTATATCTGAATCAGAGAGCGTGTCAGGCGGGCTGGCCTGACGTTTCCGCAGGTACTTTATAGCAATAAATGCGTACTGTTACAGCAAGGCTATTTTAAAAAAAGCTCGCCGCACAGTAGTCGTCTTGTAACGATACCCCGTCTCAGCAGGATGTTACTGTCCACGGTACATACGTGTCACATCATGCCCACCGCTCCCTCAGACTTTTGAAAGTGAAGAACTACTGTATTTCTCTCCATCATTCCGTCACTGCACAAGTCCCAGTCGCGTCGTGTCCCTGCGCCGGCCTCGGCACGTCGGCCTCTGCTCGCTCTTTGATCTCCCGCAAAGCTCCCGGCCGGGCGTGTGGTGACGCCGTGCATGTACGGGTTGCGGCCGCCACGCCGCTCTTGTAGGCCCTGGGCCTTCAGTGGGTCACTGCGCTCGCTTCGGTCCGGAAGTGCTAGCGCTTTCGGCCTGATACTCATGGGCAGATGGCGGCCGCTTGTGTCGCTCGTTAAAGCCCTCTGCGCTCTTCAGCTTTGCTAGTAATGGTGTGTGTCGTGTCGCGGCTGGTCCCCGTCGCGAGCAGGACGTGGCTGGTCACATCCACCGGTGCCGACTTCTGTACGACGCGCCGGCCAGAACGCAAACGTCGCGGCTCACAGGTCCGCGTGGCGCAGAGGTTCGGATTGGGGCAGCGATTCGAGCAGTCGGCTTGCGTCCAGAATGGACGCATGTGCGTTGTCCCGCGGCCGCGTGCCAGCGATCTCGGTACGCACGGAGGCCGATGGCTCCTTTGTTCGCTATCTTAGCCCGCCGTTCGCGCGCGGGGGTGCGCCGACTCAATCCGCCAGGCGTCCACCACATGCCCCGCCTCCACCGCCGCGTACGAGTGGCGTCCGGCTACAGAAGTGCCCGCATCCAGGCCGGCCGACGCGGAAGGCCAGCGGACGCGGAAAACGCGAGTTGCGGGTGCTTTTGCACTGGCTCCAGGACGCGGTGGGTGACTTCTCGTACGGTGTTGGGCACGGTTGCCGGACTGTCGCCGCGTGCGCTAAATTGGCGTGATGACTTCTTGCCGGTGGCGCTACGGTCGCCATCGTTCCGGGGCGATTCGGTACCCCAGTGGATGCTGGCGGACGGCGGAACGTTTACGCGCCCACGCGGTGGCGTAAAATGTTTCTTCCGCAGATGCGGACGGAGACGTAGGCGTGGACTCCGAGTCCACGCCTACGTCTCCGTCAAGATGGCGCGCTCGCCGCGACGGCAGACAGACTGTTCGCGTCGGCACTCCGCCCGTTTGATAAAACGCTCTCAAGTGCGTTTTGTACGCCAACATCTGACCAGACTGCGCTCCACAACTACCTTTTATAAGGCCCTTTTATCCAGTTTGGCCACCGGCGTGGACGCGGTAGAGTGCGGCGCGTGTGAGCAAGCGCGAGGAAATTACATGCCGAACGGCTCTGCACCGCGGCCTGGGAAGCGTGCGTGAGGATGAACGCATGCGACGGCGCGCCCGCAGCGAACAGAAGAAGCGCCAGCGCCAAGGAGAACACGCAGGCTTGCGCACCAGCACGACCTGCGCGCAAGGATCGGACTGATGATGAGCAGCTTGCGCATGTTGGCCTGGCACAGTGCTGCGCTGGTCATGACGGACGGGCATGTGCAGCACTTTTACAGACGAGTTGCTCTGGGACGGCGGCGCGGCGCGAATTTTATTTCTGAAGTATTATACATTTTATGTTCAGATTAACATCTTCCAGGTGCATCTCCATCGAGATTTGATGCGTTAATCACGGAAAATTACACTATACCAGGAGCCAATTATATTATCAGGAAAAGGCGCGGCTCGCCGTCGTCGCACTCCGTATATGATTTCTAATTCTACCGTTCGAGATGTGCCACTCCGAAGAAGAAAGTTTCCATCTCGTCACCCACTGCTAGGCACACCCAGAGTCATCACTCGCCACGCCCAGAAGCTGCACCGTTCCCCTACAGCCGGATCATTCTTTATCTCCCTCCGTTCCGCCGTGCGTTCTACTCGGGGGTTTCGAATCGTTCCTGCTCGCGGCCGCGTTTCAGGAGGTCGAAACCGCGAAGGAAAAAGACGCAGCTGGGGTACGCGGTACTGTGCCGGACGGCTTCATTTTCGATGATGACGGTGATGCAATACCTCGAAGGTAAGGTCAAGACAATGGAGCGTGCATTGCTTGGCGGCCGCCTCAAGTTTCGGTACTTCAGCGAGAGACTAACCGGATCCAACAGTGCTTCGCCTTCTGTTGCTACCGCAGAGACCATCGTTACTGCAAATAGCGGAGAAAGAAACAGGAGCATGATGACTACAGTGTTACTCATCGCGGCCGCGGGAATTGTTGTGATCCATTGCGAGCTGCCGAGCAAGACTTACTGTGGTGGATCGGACAGGTACAAGGCAGTGCAGCACGGCATGTCGCGCTCGGTGGAGGAGTCTGTGATCGTGGCGATAGCGAGCGGCAAAGGAGAACCATGAGAGGAGATGCAGTGTTACTCATCGCGGCCGCGGGAATTGTTGTGATCCATTGCGATCTGCCGAGCAAGACTGCCTGTGTTGTATCGGACAAGTGCAAGGCAGTGCATCACGGCATGCCGCGGTCGGTGGAGGCGCCTGTGACCGTGGCGATAGCGAGGGGCAAAGGAGACCCATGAGAGGAGATGCAGTGTTACTCATCGCGGCCGCGGGAATTGTTGTGATCCATTGCGAGCTGCCGAGCAAGACTGCATGTGTGGATCGGACAAGTACAAGGCATTGGGATACGGCATGTCTTGAGCACAGGTTGCGTCAGTGCTGGTGGTGTTAGCTTGCTTACCGAAGAGCACGCAATGCCTTGGGACGTATTCTGGGAACGGGAAGCTTCGGGGTGCTGCTCACGCCGCACGACATTATCGGACGAGTGTGGATCGGAAAAGTTATGGGAATCCAGTGCGGTTTTGGTTTTGACCCGGCCGCTCATGGCGCTTTTCCTCTCAGGGATGGAGTGCGGCAGAGGAGGCCGGGGAACAGGCGTTGTAATGTGTGGAGTGTCGCGGCCGCAGGCATCGTCAAGCTGCAGGGCATGGTGGACGGCATAATCGGAAACGTGAATGGACATCAAGTACGGCATGAAACCACAGGATCGTGGCGCATGTCCTCGCGGCGTTAGTACCCGGAAATGCCGGAGAAAGCCATTGGAGTGTGACGTGTCGCGACCGCAGGCGCTACCGGGCCTCCTATGAATCCCAGCTGACGCTACATTAGATTGACAGTACCGTACTGCCCTATTCGTCCAACGGTATGTTATGGTGATAATAACATACTGCGAATCAAATTAAAATCTATCTTAAAGTGGTGGTACCGTACTATGAATTACATCATACGCTATCTCAAGTTGATAATACCGTACTATGAAGACCCTCATACGCTATTTTAAATTGGCAGTACCGTACTATGACTGACAACGTACGCTATATAGAATAGATAGTACCGTACTATGAATTCTACCGTGCGTTACTATAAATAGGTAGTACCGTACTACGAATCCTATTGTACGCTATGTAGAGGTGGTAGTACAGTACTATGATACTTCATCATGCGGTTGCTCAAAATGATAGTACCGTACTATGACATGAATCGTGCGCTACCTAGAAATGGTAGTACCGTACCAGGACTCCCAGCCCATCGTTTAAAAAAAGTCGTGGTACCGTACCGAGGATAAACGTGGTACGGATCTATCCTTTCCCACGGTACCGTACCTAAAGTATACGTGGATGATGTGTTGTGAACGGTGGTACCGTACCATGGTTTGACTTACATTTCATTAGTGCAAAACTGTGGTACGGTACCGCCTTCCCGTTGATAATCCTTTGATGTACATGGTGGTACCGTACCACTATGTAAAATGGTAGTACGATGGATATTATTCGACCATTTTCTTCATGGTTCCTTAACCGTTTACCATGGTACCGTACCATGGTAAACAATGGAGCACTCCACCATAATTTTCCAACGTTACCATGCAGTGTGTGTCGTGTGGCGGATCTCATGCCGCCGTTGCGGAAGAGGGATGGTGGGCAGGCACAGCGTCAGCGTCTTGGATGGGGGGAACGTACGGTATTCGCGAACGTGGAGTCGGTTACCGAGCCCATCGCTGGTACTATTTTGTGTGTAAGTGGATTAGATCGACGTGTTAATTTATATAGAACATTAAGATTTAATAATTATACAACAAGCACGACTAATTGTAGCTCATGCTGTTTTGGTATCATGCCCCTGCGTTCTAATTATGACCACATGCCTTTTTATTATGGCGTATTGTCGCTGTACGTAAGACTACATGTTCATTTACTAGCAACGCATTGCGATGTACTTAAGACAACATGTCTTCGTATTAACATGCCATGTCATCGTACACAACACGGCATGGATTCGAAATGAGGCGACATGTGATATTATCCACTTCTCAACTTGCCCCAATACATTTCCAAATATTACAACCTTACTAACACCACTACCTATCTACCGCTACATGACGCTCTATTGAGACAACAGTACTCCATATTAGACTCTCGTAACACTTTAATTAGTTTAGTATACTACATAAATTGTTTTCCCTGTTTCGTAATTAGCATGACTACGGACAGTATATTGGGGTGCATGTTTTACAAACATGTTTGTATATCACTTTGTTTAGGTCCACAAGTCATCTTCGTACGCGGCCATGGTACAGTATTACGAGAGCATGCGGTCGCAATTACTTCTGTATGGCATACTGTGATTTCGGCATGTCGCACAAAACAAGAGGACAGGCCTCCATACAATGGTGGCATACGATCTTAATTTATCTACAAAATGTTTTCTGTGATACGAAATGAACATCTAGCAATCTGTATACGATGGCATGTCATTTTAATTACGCTATTTAGCGAAACACCACCAAATATAGTGTTCTATCGGGTATGTAAGCGCTATATTATTTATTGAACGTGGTGTTTCACAGATACTTAATCACTAAAATCGGCCGTAAAATGACATGCAAAATAGTGAATTTTACCATGCAGTGTACGTCGATGATGAAGCGTGCAGTGAATTCAAAACTGACGTTTGCATAAGTTTCCAATATCGTACAGAACAAGGTCGGCCTACCGAAGTACTACACATACATGTGTCAGCATGGTCACATGTGCCAAGCAGGTACTCAACGAACACAATCGCACTGTGTAGTTGAAGGGTGTCATAGCAGAATAGACCAAGGACGTAAGCACTGGTACATGAAAGTCTCTGACCAGCTGCGATGTTTTTGCAAGCGCATGGAATATCTGAAAGAGATCATAGCAGGTTCCGAACGGGCAAAAACCGCTGCAGGTTCGTCCAGACCTAACGTGATGGATGACTTCTACGACGGCTCTATTTTTCGGGAATTGCACGGAGAGTATATGGCTAACATTGACACTAGCAAGGAGCTTGTAGTGTTCCTATCAATGACAACCGACGGGTTCGAGTTATTCCAAGGTCGTGGCCTGGATAGAGAGTGCTGGCCTGTTGTCTTTACAGTTCTTAACTTCTCTCCTATGTTTCGATACCGAGCTACTAACTGTCTTTATACTGCTTTTATCCCAGGATCCCATACTTCGGATGCGTTTGAAGATTTCATGCATCCTATTGTCGAAGACTTATGTATTCTGGAGAAGGGTGTTCAGATGGAATGTGGAGATGGAAAGATACGATTGATACGGGCCATTGTTACGTTTCTCACAGGTGATATTCCTGCATCTACGAAACTAGCTGGAGTCATGGGACACAACGCGACTTCCTTTTGTCGCGTATGTCTGAAAAAGACGACCCACATTCCCCAAATAGGTGCAAGGTACGTATTGCCGGAGATGAACCGTACTATTCTGACCAACGCGATCAACTCAAACGACAGCAGTGCCCTTTCATGGCTGTCGATCCAGTGTGGCGAGCGTCGTAACACAGAACAAACGCGTAATACGTGGAATAGTATTGAAGACGCTGAACGGACTGGAGGAAGGTCAAGAAGAGGCGATATAAGAAAACAGACTGGAATCAAGAAGAGGCCATTGCTAAGCCAACTGCGATTGAACTTCTTCCTATCGTTCCCGTACGATCCAATGCATCTATGCCTTCAAGGTTGGGTACGTCATTTGATGGACCTATCAACAGGCCGCCTTAAGCAATGCGCGCGCCTTCTCCCGGATTATGTTATATCAAGGGTTGCTGCACAGCGAATAGATTCTATCCTCACTGACGCGCGCTGGTCTCTTCCGACAACATGGGGCCGCTATCCTCTTCCACTCTCCGAACGTACTAAGTATAAGGCTGAAGATTACAAACACTTCGGCATGTTCTACGGTGCTGTGCTGTTTCGAGGTGATGGAATTGATCCGAGATTGACGCGTGTATGGGCGTATACATCTGAAATGCTTCACATTGTCTTCAATAATAGGCCGAGCCTGGGCGATATAGACCGCCTTCGCATTGTTTGCGCGAGGTTGCATGCACTGTTCACCGAGATTTTCTACAAGGACAGAGGATCTCAGTACTCATTCTGTTTTACACCTACCACCCATGGAATTCTTCATTTGGCCGACACCATTCTTCAATGTGGCCCCCTCCTCGACGTATCACAGTGTTTAGCGGAACGTGCTGTTGGAGAGGCTGGAATGCGAGTGAAGTCTAGAAGGCTTCCACATGCCAATTTTTTTCACAAGTATCACAAACTATTCTCACTGCGCCTCATGGGGGCTGGCCTATACTCAAGACAGAATGAGCCGTATTTTTCGGGTGGGCACACCGAGAAGAGGAGGGGGTGGTGGTTGATGAAGACATGGAGGGAGGCTTGGAAGGTAGTGTTGCCCACGTGAAAGGTCCGAAAGACCGTGTAAGTACCGGAAAACATCGGCTTTTGCAAGCAAGGTCTTTTCTGTCTACTGTACTGGATGTAGGGAGCGCCGATGTACATATTGATCGTCTCAATATTCTTAAGGCAGTATGGATTGAGAGAGAAGAGCAGACGATAAGACTCGAAAGTGTTTCAACTTTCAAACATCGCCGAAGGTCACAGACAGATACTGCAAGACAGCAATACACCATCGCCGCCATGTTCCTGGAAGATTCTGACAACTGCGAGGAGGACGGACGTCATTTTGCATCATCACCTATTGCTTCACACGTACTGTTCTACGGTGTTGTAGAAGAGATTTGGGGGATACATTACAGGTACTCCACAGCTGCAGATGACAACGAGGAGAATTACGTGACAGCTATCAAGGTGACTTGGGACTACGCGCTTCGTTTGGACAAGGACTCACAGGCCTTCTATGGAAAGACATCAGCAAGAAATCGGTCATTCATCCCCATGAAAAGGTTCACTGATATTCAGCACGTTGGCTGTGTTAGTAGGATCGTGGGATTCATGGAATGTGGGGATAGGAAATACTATCTGGACCCCTTCGCCAAGTCGCTTCGGCTGATACAACAGGATGCTGGTGTGACAATGGGAGGGATGGACACGAGTTAAGCGGGAGTAATAATCGGGACGAGAGGGGATGCAGGGCAAGAGTACCGTGCGCGTCATGAACTTCGGGTACTGTGCATCGGTGCGCACATGGGGCCGTTGTATCCCTGGATAGTCGACGACACGCGCGCCAGTCGTCTGGCATTGGCGTTCCCGTGCGCGGATGTGTTCCTGCCGGACGACTACAAGGGATCGGGCGACCGCACGCTATGGAAGAAGCAGAAGATTCGCCGTGCGGTCGACGGCGCGGCGCACGTTACGGACGAGAAGAGGAGGCGGGATGGAGGCAGCGGCGACAGGTCTGACGATGCAGACAGTGCAGTACAGGGAGACACGGGACGCAGTGGGCGTGGGAAGGACGCGGGCACGTGCGAGGTATGCGATGACGACGCGGACAGCAGTAAGACGACGGGGAAACGAAAACACAAGCGGCGCAAGAAGAAACGCATGCGTGGGATACGGGATGCAGGATAAGGCAATGTGTCCGCCGAGGACGGAGCAGATACATGAGTAACCAAGCACACGTGCTTTGGAGGTGGCACCGGCGCGAGGTTGATACGGGTGCTGGACATGCATCGGTGCAACTGGTACCGAATATGCATGGGGGACACACGTGGCAAAGTGCCGTACATGATAGATATATATGCATGCAGGGAGTACGTATGCAGGAAGTAAAGAGGTAAAATTAGTGGCTGCCGCACATTTATGCACAACACGTGCATCAGGTTATGTCCGGTTCGTATTGGTAGTTTCGTGAACCCAAAATAGCACTCGTCAGAGGGATGGGTCCTCCAAAGGTCCAAATTGTCTTCATACAAACGGTTCCATTGCTATTAAAAAATGAAAATTTTGTGGTCTGACAGACCCTTTTACCGGAATCAATTGAATAGCACAAGAGCAGCACACGCCAATCATACGGGTGTCATTAAAGGGACACCGCCGGGACATCATATGTATAGCATTGGAGAATTATCCCAACGAATAAATTCCTACCGTATGGTGCTGTAATGGCTATTGTTATAGAGCATCTTCGGGAGATCATTGGGACAGCCTGTATCCTAATAGGGAGGTCGGCCCGGCAGTGTTGCACTACATATCTGGTCTCCCGACCTAGAAGGACGGACGTGTGTGAACTGTCATAACAGTTCCCAAGAC
>JAULBV010138882.1:0-23050 GCA_032358295.1 Pterothamnion heteromorphum | reverse complement strand
TCGGGGGGCTACGATGGGACTACGAAGATCCATCCTCTCGCATTGACTTCTTCCCTGGTTCCAGTTGCGCGCAAAATGTACGTGCGCATGATGACGGCCGTCAGTCAAAGTCTCTCGTTCCCTTCGTCTGGGTGGGACAATATCAATTGTGTGATGAGTACTCCACCGGTGTGGGATGAGGCACCGCAAGGGGATCATTCACTGGACTCCCTGGGAAAATGCTGGTTCACCATGCACTGGACTGCAGACCGCGATCCGCCGGCCGGCATTTTCACTGCAAACGCGACGCGAACAGGCGTGACGCAGTTGGGAAATCTGACCCTTATCCTTCCTTGCATGTTTCTGTGCGGTCCTAATGTAATCAACTCAGTGACACGTGTAATGACAGATAGTGTCCTGCTACAGACTTTCAATTGATCGATACACCATTCTTAGTGACTTGATACATTAAAGCATAGTACTTCAAATGTGATTTATCAAGACGACTACCTGTACTTTACAACATTGGTTTACGTCCTACCGTTAGAATTCCAGTATCTCGTTACATAAGGAGACAATACAATCAGGTATCGTTCCGTCCGAATTCCAGTGATACCGATTCCACTATCCCTATACGGGTAGTACATGATTTCAGTGGAACGATAACACTAGAATTGTGCAGAAAAACTTCAATGTATCCTAAATGAAAAGTCAATACCGAGCTTATACCTTTCAGTTAAGAACACTGCATGGTAAATTTTAACGTACCGTCAAAATTTTACGGTTCACACCGTTAATATTAACGATCCATTGGATCGTCGGCGAATGACGGTACGGTATAATCCATTCCGACTGTACGGAAACGTTATCCGAAGGGTACGCGAATGACGGTACCGTACAGTCGAAATATCCTGCCAGGGACCGTTGTTTTCTTCCTCATTTTCACGATGCATTGCATCGTTAAAATGTAATGGTACCTGCCTGTTTTACCTGTACGGTACCATTGCAATTGATGTTTCCGTACCGTCAAACGAAGTGCATAGTACTTGAGTAACGAAAGCTTATTCCCAACGGTACGGTACCGTTGATGGTGACCGTTCCGTACTGTCAACGGACGTACGCAGTATTCGTCTGCGGGCAACGTTCCCATAACAGTACGGTACTGTTGTAAATATCGCTTCCGTACCGTCAAATGAAGGGTGATGTAATAGTACCGAACAAGCGTTCTTGCATCTGTACAGTATCGTTGCAGTGAACGGTACGGTACCGTCAAAATATGGTTAATGTGGTGGTACGCAGGTGTATCGATAGTAACAGTACGGTACCGCTTGAAATGACCCTTCCGTACCGTCGAATGAAGGGTTGTGTAGCAGTACCGAGCAATTGGTATCCTGTCGGTACAGTATGGTTGAAAAGAACGGTACTGTACCGTCCAAATATAGGAAATATGGTAGAACGTAGGTCATTGATAGTAACAGTACGGTACCGTTAAAAAGAACGGTACAGTCCAATCAGAGATCACTTCGTGGGGTCCTGGCCATTTACTGGGGAGGAGAATATGAGCAGGTTTCAGTCAGGAGAGCCAACAGTTCCTGATAAAGTTCTGAAGACTGCACTACAACGAATGGTATGTTGATAGTCACCGTACCGCATCTCATATGTTCGCCATGACGTCGCTCGTGTTCCGCATGCCTCCGCGACGCAGACGAGAACGATTCCCAGGATACCTTGAACGCGTCGGAGACTTCGTCCATGAACGCAGTATCCCCCTGAATTCCACTGAAGCATTCGGCCGAAGAGAACTTCCCTTTGAAGCAATCATTGACCAAGTCACATTCGGCCGAATTATTGAACAGGCACAAAGCCTGTGCGCTCTGGTTCGGTGTCGAAGTCGGGGTATTTCGCGTGCAACTGTGGGCGGGGAATACTCTCAATGGGTTCGACAGGTTACCCTCATCGAACTGTATTCCTCCCATGACGCGTAACATTTCGGCCGAAAAGGACTTGGAATGCCGCAAAACCATCCCGTTGATTGTTTTCATGCAGTGAAACCCAAGCCATTGCAGTAGGTCCTTCGCCTTCTTGAACATCACGTCGACTTTCGGGACGTCCCAGCCGTTGACGTTCTGCGTATCGAAGAAGCTTGGGTAGAAAAGGATATCCTCTGCGTCCGCAATTGGAAGGTGGTTCGAGAAAGAACGACAAGTTGCAGCAAACAGATCGAAGTCGCACGGTACTGATATGCGGCAAGACTCCCTCCGCAAAATTCGGCCGAATGTAGATGCAGAACCTGTCAACCGTGGACGCAGAGGTGCATGCACAGCGTCGCATAAGAGCAGCTTCAAAGAAACACGTAGTGCGTCGACACGCCTAACCTCGACTTCACTGTGGTCACATTTCTCCGCTTCCGATAACTTCCCCTCAATCCTACCAATCCGCCTCATCAAAGTGCTGAACTTGTCCCTCATGGCCTTCACAGTAGCATCATGTGCGGCACGCAGTTCCGTGACGCCGTCCTGTACTCCATTACGGGTCTGTATGACCTTGTCCGTGTTCACTTTCGTCACAGCCATACGGCGCTTTTTCTTCTTCGGAGTTTGCGGCCGCAATGACTCCTCAGATGATATGGAGTCGTTCTCGTCATGAGTCCAGTCCGTCACTTGTTCAGGTTCATCCGCCGCCAGTGGTACCGTGCGCAGGCGAGATCCGCGTAGAAATTGCACGTTGCCATGCTCAGTTCCATATCCGTGCGCAGCGTCGTACATGAGAAATGCGGCCGCAAGAACTTGTGTCGCAGCAGTCGGCACTTCGATCGCGGTGATTGTCGCGGGCCACCACACTTGACCGTGGTTTCCGAGTTGGAATCGGACGAAGATTCGATCTGCCACAGCGGGCAGTACGTTGTCGGGGTCCATGCTTGCCTTCTGCAGTCTGTCACAGAATCAATGCGACGCGGGTGTCGATGTGCGCACAATTCGGCCGAAGACGGTAAGCGGGAACGCGGGGGTCGGTGAGAGTTCGTGGCGTACGGGTTTGGGTGTGGAGTGGGGAGCCTTGACGAGATGCATGGTTCGGAGGCGTTATGAGAGGAACGAGGGTTTGTAGGGTGTACAAGTGTACGGCCATTGAAACGGATATACGTTGCGAAAGACATGAGTGACACGTGGAAATTAATGTTTGGGAGGTTTTAGCGTACCGCTATTATTTTTTGAGAGTTTCATGATGTTTTAGTCGTGAATGGTTGAAATCCGCATGGAGGGTAAATAAAATGTGGGGCCCCAAAACCGCAAGAATTTTTGCGGCTGGAACAAGCCGGCTCGGCACGTCTCGCATCTCCGATCGGAATGCGTAAGGCACCCAGAATGTCGCTACGAAAGAGAACGGCGTCCGATCTTGTGACTACGTCGTCAACGCTGAGCAGCGCCGTCCAAGCACCTCCGCACGGACCTCCGGCGAAGAAGGGGAAGCCGAAATCATCCCCGGCGAAGAAGTCGAAACCGGCAACTCCCGCAACGAGTCCGAGTCGGAAAAAGAGTATTCCGAATAAGGGAAATGCAGCCGCAAGTCGCCCGCCAAGTTCTGCTCCGACACCTGCAGTTGCGTCCGCATCTACTGCTCGCCCAAGTCCTACTCAAAAGGAACCGACGTCAAAGCGGTTGAACGAGCTGAACCTTCAAGACAGTTCGGACGATGACGATTACGTCCCATCCGAGCGACTTGTGCGATCTATGCGTGAAGCAGCTCCACACACTCCGCCCCGCTCTCCCATACCGAGCCCTGGCCGTGGTCAAACTCAGGACGTCCGTATGCGGCCGCAACAGGAGCATCCAGACGCGTTTCGGACGACCAACACCCGAATTGAGCGGATGGAGAAACGGTTCGAAACCGTCGAGAGGGGTATGCTGGATATGACCGAGACACTGTCAAAAATATCTACCGCGATGGAAACGTTGGCAACAAAACGGGCAGCAAATGAGGAACAAGACTCGCCTGTGAAGGACCAGAGTATCCGGCCGGAGGTGAAGTGCGATCGACCGAAGAAGCGGTACGAGGAAATCATGTTGCAGCGGTTGCCGCACTTGAACGTAGCTTTCGACTGTTCCATTTTGGCGAAAAGCTCCGTGGGGTGCGTGGCCGAGAATATCATGAGCCGATATGATGACGATCAGATCCAACCGCTTGCTTTCAAGCAGTTCTTGGCGGCCGCATTTTTTTCGATCAAGTTGAAGGACAAGAAAGACTTGTTCAAGAGTGGAGTCGGCCTTCAGGCATCCAACCTACGCGCAAGAATCATGACGAATACAGTTGCACATGTGCGGAGGGACTCGTTTCGCATCTTCGCTCCGGCCGGAGATAATGGAGCTGAGAGTGGGACCCGACAGTCGAACAGTGACATGACGTCCGCGGCCGCATCTTCCATTCTGAAGCCGGCCTGGCTCGGGCGAGTCGACAACGGAGCTGGTCCCTACATTGCAAGCAAGAGTCTCCGAGCTGCGCAGGACAGAAACGAGAGAACAAGTACGGACAAGTCCGGGTATAATCGAAGGTTTCGCATTGCTCAAGGTATTCGGCCGAATCGTTCTGATGACGGGGACTTCGCCATGAACTATTTGTACAACAACCTGTCAAAGATGTTCAATCAGGTGAGACGGAACGTACCAATGGAGTTCTTCCAGCTGATTGGGTACGTGTTCGTTCCGTGGGACTCGTTCAAGTCGTGCAAGGTGCAGGAGCCGAACATTACCATCAGCTGGGTAAGCAGGTTTCAAGACGCCGAGTTATGTTCGGCCGATGATATTCCGGCCGGATCGTCGTGTGCTGACGTTGGAACTGGGATGCAGGAGTCCAATGAAGACACCTACCTTGCCTTTGCGAGGAGTCGCGAAGAGATGCAGCTGATCGTCGAGCACAATGTACTTGTTCGGCCGAAAGGAAAGGGTACTGATATGAGGCACCACCTCGGCGGTCAACTGAAACTTTGGAGAAGAGTCGTCAACTTGATAGACGTCGCTGCGTTTGTACTTCAGACACTTTGCGGGTTCCCGTCTGGTGGTGAGCCTAGTCAGGCTTTAATGTACAGCAAGAACTCGTACGCTATTGTGTATTCGGTTGCCCTGATTCTGCGGCGTGTCGTCGCATCGAGATCAACGCCGTTCGTGCTCAGGCCTGAGATGGACGACGAGGGACGGGAAGCCACACAGAACATTGCCGATGCGGACGCAGACAAAGAAGTGTTGAACGATATATTTGATCTTCTGACCCCTCCTCAATCTATGCAAGAAAGAGCCCTGCTGCGCGTTGTATGCGCTGTACCCGAGCACACATACGAAGCGGAACAGGTGGCCCGTGCGAGCCCCACGACTCCTGTTCCAGTACAGGGCAGGGGAGCGGCCAGTGAACATGCGGCCGCAGTTGTGAGTGACGACAGTGATATTGGTGACGATGAAATCGCTGCGTAGGGGAAGCGCAATGTACGGACGTATTCATCCACCGGGATGGACGAAGCGTAGGATAGTGAGGGCGTAGTATAAAGTACTGATGGAGGGAAAGGTTAAGTAAATTGTCTCTGAACTTTGAAAGCTAGATTTGAAATGAATCCTTCAATATAGGACGGTAGGGGCCGCTGAACAAAGAAGATAACATCTCTGAACAGAACAAGTTCATGAGGCAGGGTGGATTAGCATTGTGTGGTAAATGAAAGTTACGGCCGTAAAGAATACTTCCACATTCGTGGCACTATGTGAACTTCATATACCGCGGTATCTGAAGATCACACAGGTACGCGTACCTGACGTGCACATGGTCTCAATGGCATTGGTTGCAGGGCACAGTCATTAGACAACATAGTTCTACACTAAACGTTATACGACACAACCGGCTTAGATCTGAGTCAGCACTCACGATTCAAATACGACTTTCTATTCTTCCCTGCGACAGCAGGCGCCGAGATGCATTTGTAAATGGTAGAAGATTCCGATGGCACGGGAAGTCATCGTGCAGTCATCGTGCGTTCCTGCCTTGTACTGGATTGTAATGTACGTTACGTACATATACTGTACGATACAGGACAGGCGCCTCTGTAAGCATCGTGGCCAATAAGCGACTTTCCTGGGAAGCAGCACGGCCGCCGCTGCAATTGTCATAGCCAATAATTGAACGCCAATGCATGCAATGGTGCTGTATGCAACTATTTTTGGAATGCATCACGTGATATTAGCGTGCTGTCACGATTTAATTGGGTGCATCCAGTTTACATGCTCATCACATCCGATGAGGCCGCCACGTCTGCGGACGTCGCCTCTCTCCCAACAATGGTACATAATTGTATATCTGCATCTCCTTCGTTGTACCACAATCGAGATGGCCATGGCCACGGTGATGCTCTTTCTCTAGGCTTTATGTAAGACGTGGATCTGGTCGCCGTGCAGACCTGTACCGCGTCTTGGCGTTTGGTCCATATAGGAGGAATACCTTTTTCTGCGGCCGCAGTACAGGATACATGCACTGCGTGATGTGGTGGGGCACCACAGCTGCACAAAACGTGCGATATGTACATCAACGTCACGTCTTTATTGCCAAGTATGACTCTGCGCGTGATGAGGACTCAGAGGGATGGGCACAGTACGCGGAAGTGGGCAACGGATAGCAAACTTAGCACATTGCGTCCGCATATAATACAGCACAACCATCAAGTGGCCCGAAATGAAGCAAAGCATACTTGTTCGGACTTGTATTTCGACATACAGCAGCACCATACGAGCTGGGAGTACTGGCCCTCCGTAGACGGAACAGTGTGAATTCATAAAGGTTGGAGTCATGCCTGAGGAGCAGGGGCGGATGCCTGAGGAGCAGGGGCGCAGCGGGAGGAAAAGAGGTCGGATAGAGGTTCTTCATGCTGTTAGACTTAACTAACAAGTATGCTATGTTTACGTATAATGCATAAACTGGTTGAATAAGTTCTGTACTTCAATAGAAGTATCCTATCCGCTCACGCTTTATATGCGCCCCTCGCTCGCACAGTGCCAGTTCAACCGCATAGAAACCCTCTCCGCTCACTTTCCAGCCGGACACCAGGCACTTCCAGCCCGTCCACCTGCTCCTATCAGTACACCCGCTGCCATTCCACGTGCACCACGTATGCCCATCGTTGCGAAATGGCACGGACTAAGTGCACACGCCCCCAAGACAGGCCGGGATACAACGCAGGCGAGGTATCCCGTGCCACGAACTCACGCAACACGAACAGAGGCATCCCACGGCCCGTACTCGTCCCACCGCCTGTTGCGGCCCGCGCACCGAGTACCACGCCTGAGTGGATCTGGGTGGAGGAGGTCGTACTGGAGGAGGGGTGGGTGTTGGCAAATGGCCAGTCGGTCGTGGATGAGGTACTGACCTCAAGTGGGTCAAGTGGCGAGTGGGTGAGGAACCGGCATTAGGAGAGGGGAAGTAGAGCCATTAAAGTAGCAGCTGGATATGATGTTTGTTAATTACTGATCCACGCCTGAGCCGTAAGCAATCTTTT
Organism: Pterothamnion heteromorphum; assembly: GCA_032358295.1. Taxonomy (NCBI): domain Eukaryota; phylum Rhodophyta; class Florideophyceae; order Ceramiales; family Ceramiaceae; genus Pterothamnion; species Pterothamnion heteromorphum. The sequence goes on along the minus strand of JAULBV010138882.1, from coordinate 15,549 downwards.
ATTACAAAGTAGGGTGCTGGGAGTGCAGTTTCGTAAGCAATGTCGTGCGGCCGCAACATACACAGCACAGCTTTGGAACTGCATATTTGCACAGGGTACAGAAATCAATAATCTCATCTCGGTCGGAGGGGAGGGGGAGCGGGTCACAGGTACAGATCGTTACGCGAAGTGGACCCGTACTGCTGACCTAGGCAGGGAACCGTCCGTCTGCGCCTGCATCTGCATTTGAATATGCTGATGCAGACGGAAATGTAGCGTGCCGCACAGAGAATCTCTGTGTACATAGTGACAAGTCGCAAGAGCTCCCCATTCTATATGGCTAGAGTAGTTGCCACACCCGGCCAAGGCAGAGCAGCGATTTTTGTTTTTCTGTCGTTTCTTCGCGGCGAGCAGCCGCATTGTGTGGCGAATATACATACAGCTGGGCAAGGTGTTGTGCGAAGTGTCACAGCGCCACCAGACCAGGTTGGACGTCACAGAACCAGAGGTCGGCGCCCGGCTTCTTTATTCTCGTACACCTGGACGCAACTGCGGCCGCAGATTAGTAATGCTCGTACTGCATTGACCAGACGTTGCACTGTAGGGGGTGCTGACCACAATTGACATCGATAAACGTTTTGGACTTGACACATATTACATCGGACATGGCACGGGAAGGCATGTCATAGACGTCGCCGTGGTGCAGGTACTGTACATTACAGGAATATATATATGTGTGAGTATGGGAGATATTGGATGCGGTACATCCGGGTGCAAAGCTTCGCACCTCAGAATCGATATCACTTCCCAGTGATGCAGCGGTAGTGCGCGCTTGTTCTATCCAACGCCTCTGGCGCATCGATGCAGCAGATACTACCTTGCCTTAGCAAGGCTGAACCAACGCAAAAAATACGTCGCAGCGACTGCAGTCAGTTGACTCTCGGTGGGAAATGAGTGCGTGCTTCTTTGCGGACGCACACTCAGCGAGGAATGTCGTACTAAGAGTAGTACTATATCGCTTCGGTAGCAGAACTGAACTTTCTCTGTGTTATTCAAAATTCCCAATAGCCAGGAAGTACTCAGATACCTTAGTATATACAGTGCCTGTACGTCCTACGAGTGCGGAGATGCATGCATGCCATGAGCCGCGAACGCAGAATGTGACTCCATAAGCACGGGTGTACGTGGAGTATAACAAGCCAATAGCGTTTCGGGCGAGGTATTCGCGCTGAAGAGTCCTGAGCCGTTCAATGCACGCTGCAGTCATGGCAGTCATTGCGCGTACGCATATGATAAGACCGGTCAACGGCCCTTCTTCGTGCTCTGAAGACAACATGCGCTGGCTTGTCACCGGAAGCATATAGTTTACTGTATGTGTATGAACGCGCCCTATCCCACTCGTTCCGACTCTGTTATATATCTGCTCGGGGCCGTAGCCTATTACTCGTCGCGTACTAAATGCCAAACAGACACGGGCACAGTACAGCCAGCGAGTAGGGAGTGCTGTGGCACATACTTAGAATATACTCGTAAGGTGCAAATGCGCGCAGAGAAGCATATGCGAGGCTGTATGACAACGTGCTGTACGACAACGCCCCGGGTTTCGTAATTTTAACACACGTGTAAAAAGTCACGACTTTGGTTTTGCAAAACCAGAATGCTTCGCTTCCCAAACGGGTCAACCACTGCCCCAGCCCCGCACCAGGCCCCACCGCCATCTTCAGAACAAGCCGAGGCATACGCCACGTCGCATTCATATCGTTCATGCCCCTGTGCGCCGACCTCGCGTCCGGTACTAGCCCGCGAGAAGCTTTGTGCTTGCACATAGACCGATTGCTGGTCTCCAACCTTCGCCGGGAGTGTGAGGTGAACAGGCTTCCAGCGGTCTGGCTCGAGCTGCGGCCGCACTCTTCCGCATGGTATGCAACCTGCGCGCACCCAGCCGGAAGGCTCGGCCGGCCATTCACAAGCTGCGCGTCCAGCCGCCCCGTCACACTGCGCGCGCCGAAGGACTGTTCCTCGACTGCATCCGCGACTGGCAACCGCCGGCGTGTGCGTGCGCATGCTGTCCTGCAGTTCCCCGCTATGCACTCGCGCTTTTCCGCGCCTGGCAACAGGCGCACGTTTCAGTAACAATCAAAGCGGACGCAGTTTACATCACTAGAGTACCACTACCTTACTCCCCGTCGTCAGAAAGCACTGACGCATTTCCCACAGCTTCAGCGGCGGCGCGTTGTCGGTGCCACTGTTCCTGTTCCTGTTCCCAGAACTTGTCGGCCTGAGTGCGGGAGTATCGCGGACGCGGGATGCGGCCGCCCCGAGGAGAATGGCGACGCGCTGGCCTCTTGGTCCATCTCGTTGCGACTATAGGGACGGTTGTGCCGTTACGCGCGGACCTCCTATTCGCTGTGGCCTCTCCCGTACTGCGACGTTCACGTCGAGGAGAATACGCACCTGGGTGCCGGAACAATTCAAATTGCGGCCGCACATGATTGTCTCCGGGGTAGTCCTCATTCCGCGGCGGATGGTTGTGTCGCGGGGCCTGGTCGTTGCATCGCGGAGGATCGCGTCGAGGAGGGTCTTCGTACGTCGCGATCTGAAAGTCTTCGGCCCCGTACCTCCACGGCGGGCTCCGACGTGCCGCTACGGTCCGAGTTCGCGGCGGACTGCGAGGAGCAATGCCGACATCTTCTTTACGGTACCTCCACGGCGGTGTGCGCGGAGGCGAGCGTAGCGGCGTGCGTGGCGGTGTGCGTGGCGGCGTGCGGGGAGGGCGCATACAGTTCAATCGCTCTTGACCCATTGCCCATGGAGGCGAAGGTCGGTGGAATGGATCCGGCCGGAAGGGGGGGCCAGGAGCAACTCTGTCAACCGTCCGCGGTTGCGGCTTCCTCCTATTCATCATTGGAGCCTCCCCGTTGAAATCGAATTCAACACCTTCCTCCCGCTGACGGCCGTTAGCTGGGTCCCTGAAGAACGACCTGCTCGCCATCTCGTTCAGATTGGGGTACCCAGTACCGTGCTCGGCCCATACGAACGTAGACAGCGGGTGTGATGTACCCGGGAAGCGGAGCGTGTTGTGATGCGCACAGGGTACGGCGTTTGCCTGACGCATGCGCTCCGCAATCCACGCGAAGGATGTCTGCTGGTGGCCGCCGTTGCTTGTGTCAGGATCCAACGGAAGATCGCCGAGACGCTCTTCCAACCACAGCACAGTATCTTCTGGCAGGAGCACAGCTCTGTGCCCCCGCGACGCTTCGTGCCACCAGCTCGATGCGAACGTAACAGCGTGTTCGAGTTCGAACATTTTCTCCCAGAACACAACCTCTGTGTACACTTGTAGGTTAGTCATGCGGACGTTGTAGTAGAACAAACACAGCGGGGCAGGGGCGGGTACTGCAGCTGGGAAGAAATGAAGACTCCACCATGGAGGAGGATTGGGATAGAACCTGCGGAATGCGGCCGCATCATTCACACTCATCCTTGTATCGAACGAATCCGCGCAAACCAGAACACCATCTTCGGACCACCACTTCATCTCCCGGTTAATGCGTGGCAGGAAGCGGGGTTTGTTCCACCACCTGCTCAAGAGAGCATCACCGACAGTGACAAGTGGGATTTCAGTGGTGCTGAAGTCCTCTCCGTGGCACCCCTTCGTCCGCAAGAACAAGTCCATGGCGTCCAGATACTGCGCCTCGAGCTCGTCCCGAACGAATGTGCGGTCGCATACAAGAGTCTTCGGTATCCTGAACCACATGTGGCAAGACCTGAACTTCGCCCATAACCCCATGGCGGCTTCCTCTCCACACCGGTTGAGAGTGTTCTCAAATCGAACCATATCCGGCCTGCGCTCGGCAGGGCGCGTGACGTAGTCTTGGAAGAGCAAGTTCCCGACCGGGGTTAAGTCCCAAGTGTGAACTCCCGAGAGACGTGACACATCAATGGATCGGTACCCCTGCGGCGAGACGCGGTGAACGGGACGGCCAGGATGGAGGCTGTGGAAGTTGCGTCGCACGGTACGCTGGGTAATGTCGACCACCAATGCCGACATACTTGCGGCCGCAGTTGGGGGATGACCAAGCAGGATGCAGAAGCGCTTCGGATGGACGCCCCGTGCGTCGTGGTCTTGGGCGTTGTGGTCCGAGACTTGGGCGCTGCAGGCGCGGGCCGGCAGGTGTGCTTGCGGGCGTGGGTGAGCTTGGCGACGACGAGGGCGGTGCTTGGTGCGACAGGAGCGGGCGGACAGGTGTGCTTGCGGGCGTGGGTGAGCTCGGCGACGACGAGGGCGGTGCTTGTTGCGAAAGGAGCGGGCGGACAGGTGTGCTTGCGGGTGTGGGTGAGCTCGGCGACGACGAGGGTGGTGCTTGGTGCGGGCGTGGGTGAGCACGACGACGAAGGCAGATGGCAGAAGCAGGCGACAGACGACAGCGAGAAGCGGAGGTGGCAGCAGTACGGCGACTGGGATTCGCGGAGAAGCACTGGTCGGCTGTGAACAGTGCGGCAACGCAACAACCACCGACGCGAGGTGTGTGTCACGGCGTGGGGGAGCGTGGCAGCGGTTGAAACGGCGGGGGAAGGAGCAGTGCAGCGCACGCGCGCTTGGCGTTGTGGTAGTCTTGGGGAACAGGCACTTGTCGGGGTTGAAGCAGTGCTTGAACACGGGCGCACGGTGGGAAGCAGCAACAGTGCAGCGCACGGACGCACGGACGCTTGGTGTGGTTGAGGTCGCAGGCGGAGCGCCGGAGCAGTACTGTGCGGCGCAAGAGCGAGGGCGGAGCGCACCAGGAGGACGGCGCGGAGCAGGTACGGTTGGTGCTGGAGGGGTGGAAGTGGGCGGTGTTGGTGGACGAAAGCGCTGGGCTGCGGGCCGGCTTGATATGCGTGCCCATTTTCGTCGCCGCCGAATAGCCGTCGCGGAATGAATTCGCCGAAAATGCCCTGGCGGAATGCATTCACTCGGTTTCGCATGCCATGCGAAAGCGTATGTCATCCAACCAATACGTTTACCATCATACGTGTCAGACGTGGGCTTCCGCAAGTGGTTCGTACGGCTATTTTGAATTCCACGCCTTCGCAGCGTGGCAAACGTGTGAGTACATTACTGGCCAGTTCTCTGCCAGATGTGATCTCGCCTGAGCTCCTTGTACACGTATTAATATCCTCATGTTCCTAAATACATGTACGTCATAGCCTATTCTTAGAACAAATTGCAGAGTGCCAAGTGTACTATTCTACTTGTTTACACACTGCGTGGCAAACGTGGCGAGCACGCACGAGCTACCCTTTTTGGGATACGCGGTAATCAACAGGTTACTCTACACCTAGCCAGCACCGCTCGCCCATACCATCCGAATCATGCCAACTCCACGCAGCGCTCCGGTCGGCAGCCGCCCGTCACCATGGGCCTTCCCATCAGCCGCTCATCTACCGCGACCTCTCCATCCTGGCCCATCCCTGCAGCCGCGAATCTACAGCGAAGTTGACCTGCGACAACCCCGCGATAACCACGCCGCGTCGGACCCAGACAATCGGACGTCGACCGGCTATTCGGCCGACATCATTCCCGGACACGCCAGCCGCCTGTCTTCTCCGACGGCGACCTCGGCCACCCGTTCCTGACCACTCAGAGCCGATCCTACGGGCGCCTCCCTGGCAGGATAGTGACCATCACCCGCCGCGCTCAACTCTCCAATGCTTTCAGCCCCCGAACCTCTGCGGCCGCTGCCTGCACTTGCCCCTAATCCACGGCCACCGCCGGCTGCTGCCCCCTCTCGACTACGACGTGAACCTTTCTCGATGGTCCCCATCATGCATGCTTCTGGGAGGAGAACCTGTTTTCAACCACGACGGTCCGCCCTCACTTGCATTTCCTGTATCCTTCAACAATATCGCCGCGGTCGCTACACGCCGCGGGCGGTATGACGCATGATCCACGCCATCGCCTGCTGTGTCATCTGCCAGGGATGCGGCCGCATCCCGTCTGCCTGCGGAGCCTGTGCGGCCGCCACCTCCCCAAGCTGCGAATGCTCGCGGCCAGCCGCCATCGCCACCGCAACCTCCCGAAGCCGCCAATACTCGCGGCCAGCCGCCTGCGCAACTCGCCAATGCTCGCGCGCAGCTGCCTCCGCCACCGCCACGTGGGTACGGCTTAAGGAGGCAATTGTCGCACTCAGCCTCGCTCACAACCCGCCAATGCTTGCGCCCAGCATCAAGTGCCCCGGATGGTCGTCATTACCGCTCTGCTCAGCCTCTTGAGCTTCTGCGGCCGCCGACCCACCTTACCGTCATAGTATTTCTACATGTCCACCATCTGCGGCCGCCGCCTCCCCAGCTGGCATCGACCACGCGCACGGGGTTCCACAGACCGTCTTCATCTCCGGTCGCGCCCACCCCTGCAGAAAAACCGTACTGCTGCCTGAAGATGTACATAAGCAACCTCCGCGCACTAACGTTGTTTGCGCTGCTGCGCTCGGCCGTTAACGTCGTTTCAGCTCCTGAACTTGGCTGTCGCGTGTCTCTCCGGTCCTCGCGTAACGCCGCCAAGTTCTGACGATGAAGCCAGCGCATGCTGCTCGAGTATTCGCGCGTCTCCATGTCATACAACCGCTGTTTGTGCCGTCGCAGGTACTGCCCAGCGACACCAGCTCACCGCAACCGCTGAACGGGTTCTGTTCTCTTTCTGGGAAACGCGACCGCCCATTCCATGTAACTTCCCGCCCTCGCCCTGGTCGCCTAACATGTCACGCATCTGAACTCGCGTCGCCGCGCCCTGTGAACAGGAAGCACGTGCACGCGCTCGACGTACTATTCCAATCTTCGCGGGTCGCTTCGCTCGCGTCTGGCATTGCCGGTGCAGGTCTCCGAACCGGCGGCGCTACGGCCAAAGATGGCAAGGTACCCCGTCTGCACGCACGCGCGTCTGGGCTTGTCACTCCCACATACACCAGTCAAGTACAGCACATGTGTTAAACTTGAAGGGGGAGCACTTCTAGCACTCATATGGCACGTTGCATGCGGCGTGGAAATAAATGACGTCATTTTCCGCGCACTCCTATATCCTCATTTCTGAATTCAGAAATTCAGGCACACGCCCGCCCTATTCCACGTCCAACACCCAACCACTTCAGCACCAAGCCGTACCACTGCTCCACGTCCTCAAGTGCCACTCAGCCCGAAACCCCCGCTCCACGCCAACCTGTCCCCGCCGGCGCCACTGCGCCCCGTCCGCACCCCTTCACGACAACCATCCCAATTCCCTGGGAAGAGACGCCACGACGAACGTCAATCGCGCAAAGACAGACCAGAAGGACACTTGGAAACCCCTGCGGCCGCTCCGCCACCGACAATCCCACCCCAAGTTCCACGCGTCCACGACTAACCGAGCGCGGCCGCTCCGCCACCGACAATCCGAACCCAACTCCCATCCGTCCACGACGACTACCCGAACGCGGCCGCTCCGCCACCGACAAATCGACCCAACCTCCCACCCGTTCACGACGACTACCCAAGCGCAGCCGCTCCGCCACCGAAATTCCGACCCCAACTCCCACCCGTTCACGACGCCTACCCGAGCGCTGTCACCGCGGACGCCAACAGCCGACATCAACTACAATTGTCCAAGGTCAGATTCGAGAGGCACTGGGACACATCTGCGGCCGCCATTTTCCGCAGACATTGGACTCGTGCCCAATTGGTTGCGACCGCAGAAACCGCCGCACAACCTTTCGTTCTCGTTCTGCACGAACCATGGCATCAAAACGAAGGAGATCCGTTGACGAGCTGTCGAGTGGAAGTCGTCCGGATCGCCGGAGAAAATTCTACAGATTCACCAGCTTCACCAACTTCGATGGAAGACACAACATTGCGCAGACGGTCCGTCCACGTTCGGCCGAAGAAAGCACTGCACAAGTGGCAAGCACAAGCGGACCTGTCACGGTGCAAGTGGGAAGCGATGGCGCTGATGGTGAACGGGGCGAAGATGCGTCACGAGGTGCTTCAGCATTTGACGCCGACGGTGAAGAGGCACCACTTGCCACCGAATGCAACAATCCCGGGATAGGCAGTGGACCAGATGACTGCACAAGTACTGCCACTTCAGTGCCAGATGTTTCTCCGGCCGGAACAGTTTCCTCTCTGGAGGACATGCGCCGCTCCATGAAAACCCACCTGAGATGGGAGAGTATGTTGGGCTACCTTTCCATTGTCGGCAATGTTCGGTTCACAGCCGCACAATACACGGTTCTTGCGGCCGCAATTCAGAGAGGAGATGCGTCCGCTCGCATGCCAACTTACAAAACCCTTCGGGGAAATGTTTGGAAGTATTTCAGGGATGTCTGCCTACCGCGAACTCAAGTGTTGCACTTGCCGGATGTTGCTCAAGTGCCCAATCCACGGATCACTGCGTCCAGGAATACGGACCCTCGCCGTTCTGTATGTCTCGTGCGACCAACGGAATGGGCGAAACTGGACGTCGCGACCGCTCACATTTTTCAAGATGTATTCGAGAACCAAGAAAAGGAATCGGAGGACTTCTTGAGCATCGAGAAGGCCCCTATCGTTCTGTCCCGTGAAGGTGCACTTGGATCACGTCTCTTTTTTCCGGCCGGATTCAAACATGCTGTTGTGCGCGCGAGGACTGGGGATCACGTGCGAATTTCCCTACATGCCCGAGATGTGCACAATGCGATATTCAAGTTCAAGGACATGGGTTGGGACGTGACGTCCGGAAGAACAGCCAACACGTACGATCTCAAAGTCGGCGTTGGCCCGATGTGGTATGTGGCTTCTTCTCGCAGTACGGCCGTATCACAGCCGTCATCGACGGGGACAGCATCATCTGCGGAGGAGTTTGTAATGAAATCCTTTCGCGAAGTACGACAAAGCAATGTGACCTTTCGAGCAAGTGAAGTACCTCAGGGAGATCCGAATGGACGTGCATATTCAATCCTGAGAATAAGTCCAGGAGATGTGTGCACCATTCTTCGGCCGAACATTGAATCGGAACACCATGGCGTGGTTTGCCTCATGATCAGTTCTTTCGGTCTGCAGGGTACAGGGTCACCGACCGAGCACGTCGCGTGGGTGGAGACAACCCTAGGAGAAGAAGGCATCGCCAACAATCAAAACTCTGGCACACTACGCGTCATGAATAAATATGCAGTGTGCGCACTACCGGAATGGGAGTCAAGACCACCCTTCGCACTTGAGTGTACAGCTCGGGAACGTTGCTCCAGTCAAAATTCCGGCCGGATGAGTGATGGAACAAGATATTTTGTGTACAGGTTCGCCCTTTACGCAGATGGGTTCAAGCAGGTGAAGTCAATGTCTGACACCCGATCAGTGGGTGGGTGCTATCTGATGCCGCTCGGGCTGTCCCAAGAACAAAGGAGGTCTTCTACAGCGGCCAGAGTGTTGACACTAACTCCGCATGGGCAGTCAATCAACGATGCGCTTCGAGTTATTGTGGACGACATCGTGCACGGAGCCGTACACGGAGTGCAAGGAGTAGATCCGGACGGAAACAAAGTGACAATCTTCATGGACCCGATTGCTTTTTTTGGTGACTACCCTGCGGTCGCGGCAGCCACTGACGTCATGGGTCACACCGCCACTGCTTTCTGCCCACTTTGCACGATGAATAGGAGGAAGGGATCGAACCGATCAGAGACCATGTACACTACCGACATACATTCCAAACGATTGCCTTTCATGCGTACTGATGAGAGGATGCGCATTATTCGGGACTGCGTGTTGACTGAGCAGGAACGGAAGCGGTTCGGTATGAAGACCACAACCAACGCATCTGCGGCCGCACTACCGTTGGTTTACTTGTCGAACCGACTTCGTCAATTGCGGCCGCAACGTGTACGGGATATTCAGGGATCCTTCGTTACGCCTCTTTGCTTCGAGTCATGTCTGAGTGTTCCTGCCGTCCCTGACCACCTCCTCACTGGTATGATCAAAAACGTTCTCGGCTTGTGTTTCGACCAGCTGTCATCTGACGGTGTTCGGAGGAAAATGGAACTGACTTTACTGGATACATGTTCAAGAAATGGTATGCCTACACAATCGAACATTCTACGTTGGGAGAAAAGTGGGTCATGCAGTGGATTGCAGAGCTTTACCATGTCTCAATTGTTTTCTGTCAACTTGTTTGCGGCCGCACTGTTCCGATTGTTGCATACATCAACTGACAATGATACTTTCTTACTACCGGGATTGTTACAAGATGTAATATCAGCTGTATACTTCTGGCCTCGAACGTGTGTGGACGGCAAAGCTGAGGTCGACCGATTTCAAAGTGATAACAGAGTGGAATACGAGAGCGACCTCATCGGCAAAGCGAAGGCTTACCTACAAGCAGCGGACGCATATATTCGGACGAATGGGAGCCAGGGTCGGATTTTAGACAAACCAAACAGTCATCGACTGCTGGAACTATGTGTACATACCATACCGTTATTTGGTCACGGCCGTAACTGCTCCGAAATGGTAATGGAGATGGTACACAGGAGATTCAAAGATTGGCTGGAACGCAATACCCACGCGGACTCTCATATTACAGGAATGGAAAGGGCAGTCGGAAGGGACTGGATTGCAAGGGTATACGAGCTTTTCTCATGCTGGAACAAGAGCAACGGTAACGAACGGTCGCGATGCGAACTGGGGCTGCATCGCCTGTTGTTGGGTGCGGCCGCACTTGATCTGGACAGGTCGGATGCAGACGTTGCCAAGTTTCTTGGAGAGTTCCGCACCAACCTCGCTCCCTTATTCGAAGAACCAATCGTTTCCCAGATGCAAGATTGCACTTTTTCTTTCGTTTCATCCCGGAACCAATTCACTTGGGACGGGTTACGCATTCGACCGTTCAGTGTCTGGGATGAGATTGATCATCATTGCATTCGCGTCCTTTCGGACGAAGACGGATCTGGACGAATTGAACCACTGCCAAAGCAGACGACCTTCTACGAAAGAGCAGTGTTGCGCGGAACGGACAGTTCCGGACGGAAATCACGATCGGTTGGTTACAACGTCATCAAACGGGACGACGGGGTTTCAGCAATAATTAGCACAGCGCCCTCGACTGATTCCATTCTTCATCAAGATCCGGCCGGACACAGTACCCCGCGCGTCTTCATCGTGTTCGCCATTCTCAACGTCCGTTCGGAAGACCTTGTGTTGGTCGCATGCAAGGAGATGGTACAACGGGACAACTCCTTCGTTGTTCGAGGAGGCCTGAAGTTTCTGCAATTGGGAGTCGGTGTCCGACGCGTTGGGTTGGTGCACATCTGCGATGCGCTGTGTAAGGCATCCACCTCGCACAACAGGATACACCACAGCAAGTCTCCAACACAGGGTGGAAAGTATATTGTACTGAGTAGAAAGTCTGGATATCCGCCCCACATGGGATAGAACTGGTGATGATACATGTAGAAAGCCGATACGATAACAGTAATCCTGACGGTTCCGAACCGTTATTCGCAACACAATGGCCATGTCTCACATGTGTAAGCTCGACTATAAATGACGGTACCGTACGGTTCATTCGACCCAACTTCTATTACGTAATAACGGTACCGTATCGTCGCTTCCAGATCACTCGAAACCATCTTTTGATGCTACCATACCGAACTTCACACCGCCACGGTACCGTCATTCAGTACGTTACCGTACCGGTACTCGGGCGCCAGGAACAACGGTTCCGTACTGTTGCTTCACACTATACCGTACCTTCACGCTATTCCTACGGTACAGTATTTCCTGACGATACGGTACAGTGCATTCTAACGGTACGGTACAGTACGCACATATCGGTACCGTACCGTTACAATAGTACATACCGTACCGTTAATCTACACCGTAACGTACAAGTAAAATAATAATCATATATCCGTTCGGGTTATCCTGAATGACGGTACTGTACCGTCAGAACCAGTTGGTGCAGTATTTCAAAGCCAATACGAGTGACGATACGGTACAGTCATTCCGGTGTGTGTGTGTTGAAGAATTACAACTGTACGGTAAGGATAATAATGACGGTACGGTATGGGCCATTTAACGACACGGTGCAGTTGCCCTCCATCGAATGAAAACTATATTGCAACGGTACGGTACCGTAGATTCATGCGTACGGAACAGATGTGCGACTGTCTTCGGAACCGTTAAACCTCGTCAACGAACATAACTTCCTGCAATTTAAAGACGGTACCGTACTGTGATTTGCAATGTATTATGACGGTACTGTACAGGTATTGGGATATACCGAACCGTCATACGCTTCTTAGGGACCGGCATTCGGGGTTCGCGTTTGACGGTACGGTACAGTCGTCAGAATATCTCGATCAGCGGTACGATGGAGTGCTAACAACAGTACGGTACCGTTAAGCGATTAGCGGTTTAACGGTCAATGTACCGCAATTCGCCTAAGGGTACAGCGATTGTGAGGGGCTCATATGACGATACCGTACCGTTACTTTTAACGATGTGGACCGTTACAATTTCGTCCATTTACCATGCAGTGCGTGCGAGCATCGATCGCTCGCTGTTGAAGAATCTGTACTTCATTGGAAAATTCGATTCCATTGCACCTACCGCCGCAAATGCGTCTGAGCTAACGGATACCAATATCCAGACGTATGTGGAAACCATCGTATCAAGCCTGTGGACTGCTGACATCGAACCAGCTGTCATCGAGAAAGCTCTCGACGGGTTTGTCATGCCGATGCACATCGCCGACGCGGATGCAAGGATCACAACGTACTGCGCAAACTTCTTCGAGAGACTCGAAAGTGCAGGGTGCGGTGGCTTCAGGGACCAAAACCCGAAGATGACTGTGAAGCTTTTGCTGAAACGGCTTCAGCCCGTCGCACTCAGGAACGAGATGTTCAAACGTGTGCAGTACGACGAGAGCCTCGAAAAGAACGTCAAGGCTTTCGTGGTCATGCTCAGCCGTGAGGCTGAAAAATGCCAAACCTACAGTAAGGAATCCCGTGATGCCTCTACGAAATCTCACAACCCTCGAGATATCAAACGAGATCCCAACAACAAGAGGAGGACCGGCCCAAAGGAGCCGTCCAAAACAAAGACAACACCCGTTTGTCTCTGGGGGAGCACAAGAAGGCAGGCGTCCGACATTTCTTGAAGGACTGCACATCCTGCACACCACAAGAGAAAAAGAGACTCTTGGATGAACTGCGCGTCAGTCGCAGAGAAGGCGCAAAGCGTACCACTGAGAAACGCTGCCAGCAGAACTCAACGGATGCAGGAAGCATCTTGTTCACAGCTATGTTTTACAACAAGTGGCGTGCTACGGTTTGCGCTGATATCGGCGCAGACGCCAATATCCTTGACAGCGCCATGCTCGAACAGTTCAAGAACGCTGGAGTCGAACATACAGTGGAACACCTCCCTCGCTCGCGTACCTTCGAGATGGCAGCATCGATGCCGGATGGACGCACTGCTTCACTCACTTGTACAAGAACCGTGACCGTGGATACGGAACTCCATATAAGGCACGGTACTGCTCTCACGCTCCGTGGCGTCCGCTGGTTATTCACGGATCAAACCGTTGGCGAACCGCTCCTTGGTCGCCCTCTCCTGGAAGCCCTTGGACTGAACACTAGGGCTATCCTCGCCGCTGCAGCTGAGAAGTATTCAGGCGTGGTGGACATTTCTACGCTTGTTGCCCACAATGACGAATCTATTGACAGCGGACGGGTGGCACGTGTCCTCGAAGGAGTCTACCATGGTCATGGGGGAGCTGATGATGCCGACCTCGACGACGACGACGGTTGGCTCGACTTGGGACCCGAAGACAGCTCGGAAAAACAGCGAACCCTCGACCAAAAGATTGAAGAAGCCCGCAAGAACGGAATGTCCGCCGACGGACTTCAGGCGCTGGATGCACTCCTACGTGAATTCAGCGATGTAATCAAGCTGAGGCTGGACGCTGGGAAACCGGCGGACCTGGAACCACTCAGGATCCGCCTCAAACCGAATGCTGTTCCGGTACGGGCCAAGTAGCGTCGCTACCCTCCTGAGAAGAAGGCATTCATGACGCGCTACGTACGGGAGCTGTTGAAGATGGGTTTCGTCAAAATGGCTACGTCACCGGAGTGGGTCTCAGCTCCACTCATCGTACCCAAACGACCGCCTGCGATGTACCGTCTTACCATAGACTACCGTCTGGTTAATAACGCGACACAGCACACCTTCTGGCCCATGCCCAACATCGAGGCCGAGCTCTCCGAAACCAGAGGCGCCAAGGTCTTCGCAGCAATCGACTTCTGCAGTGGGTACTGGCAGGCCCCCCTACACCCTGAAAGTCAACCACTGTTTGCTTTCATGACCCCAGATGGAGTTGTCATGCCAACTCGAACTACGCAGGGTGGCTGCAACTCAGCCGCCAATTTCCAGGAAAAAGTCGAACAGTGCTTCGCTGAGTTGAGGGAAAACTTCAAGGCATGGCTTGACGACTTCATGCTATTCTCTGCAGATGAAAGTCACATGTTAAGGCTACTCCATCGCTTTTTCACTATCTGTCGCAAGCGCCGCCTTGTCGTCTCGCTACCCAAATCCGATTTCTTCTTGACGGAGGTCCAATGGTGCGGACGGATAATCAACTCCGATGGCGTGAGCTTCAACCCAAGCAACCTATCAGGATTGCAGAACTGCGAACCACCCCGCACCGCAGCCGAGTTATGCGAATACGTGCACGGTGTAAGCTGGATAGCTACAAGTATCCCACGTTTTGCTCAACGTGCGGCACCGCTGCGCGCCATCCTCGAGACCGCTTATACCAAAGCTGGTGGCTGCCGTCGGAAGAAGGCAATCGCAAAATTCCCGCTCACTGTGTTGGGTTGGACCGACCAACATCTCGCCGCCTTCACCGATCTGCAGAATCAGATCTGTACTGCAACCCAAATCTCTCATCGAATCCCGGAAAAGGTACTTTGCATCCACACTGATGCCTCCGACCACCACTGGGCTGTTTGTGCAACACAGTGCATGCCAGACGAGCTATGCAAACCGCGCAATGATCAGACACATGAGCCTCTCGCCTTCCTCAGCGGCACATTCACGGAAAGCGAGACGCATTGGTCAACGTACGAGCGTGAGGCCTTCGCCGTTGTACAAGCTTTCCGCAAGCTCGACTACCTGCTGACCTGTGATTCTACAACCAGGGTATTCACCGTTCATCGTAACTTGTTGTTCGCGTTTAATCCAGCGGCGATGGAACCGTCGCTGGGAAGACACAAGGTACTCAAGGTCGTTCGCTGGGCCTTGTTCCTGAGCTCGTTCACCTACAGGATTGAGCACGTGGCTGGGGAGGCCAACACGTAGCCGGACATAATGACCCGCTGGATGCGCGGCTACCGCAGAAGGCCTTCAATCAAGCGTGTTGCGCCCGCCATACCGTTTGACGGGGTCATCAGGTCACCGACACAGCCGGAGTTTGTGTGGCCCTTGTAGTACAATAGACCCCCACAGGAGCGCGGGTCTTGTACTGTCACGCTATATAGCGTGAGCGGCTACAGTACGGGTTGCGCGCGCCACGTATGCGATCTGGCG
>JAULBV010137771.1:0-23122 GCA_032358295.1 Pterothamnion heteromorphum | reverse complement strand
GAACAAGCCTGCAGATTATACGCAGTGGAAGAGGCGCGTGTATGCTTTTATACGTCGCGATGATCCTCTCCTGCTTGGATTCCATAAACCTCCGGATCCTGACAACACTACCGACGACGAGGATCTCCACTGGGAAACGTTGAACGCTCAGGCCAAGTCAACTGTAGTACTGTGTCTCGGAGACTCCGTTCTCGCTAAGACCTGCCATATCGTCGATAATGATGACAAGACAGCCAGAGAACTCTGAGACGAATTGTGCAAAATGTTTACTACGTCTAGCACTCAAGCCGTTGCGAACCTCGTTCAGAAGATTGATCGTCTGACTTTCGACGAGAATTAGAACTGGGCTGATCACGTTTCGACGTTTGTGTTATACATCGACGAACTGGGAGCTCTGGAAAAGCCGATGGAAGAATTTTTGAAAGTCACCAAGATTTTGAGGTCTCTTCCGATAACCTTCGAGACGCTGGCCATGGCTATTTATGCGAACGACACAACTTTCGACAACCTCGTCGCCTTGGTTAACGCCAACGTCGAACGCCGCAAAAATACGACCTACCGAACCGAACCGAAGCCAGGGACCTACATGTAGCTTCAGCTAACTTTTCTGACGCTTATCCCAACTCGTTTCGTGGAGCTCGTGGTGGTCGCGGTAGCTTCCGCGGAGGTCGTGGCCGTGGTCGCGGTCGTGGTGGCCGTGGTGGCTCTTCCCAGGCAGATGGCCGTACTTGCCATTATTGTGGAAAACAAGGCCACTTTATCAAGTTCTGCCGCTTCCTTGCGCAGAATAACCAAGGTGGGCGTATCACCAAGAATTATCACCGCGGCCAAAGCAGCAATCAGAACGGCTTCAACCGCGGCGGTCGTGGTGGGCACAATTATCCTCGTCCGGTCTCATATGACCGCCAAGGTGAGCCTCGTGCTCCTCAGCATTGGTCCAACTTCAACAATCATCAAGCAAACTTTGTTCAAGGTGTCCACACTCCGGCACACTGCATGGTAAAATCGGTAAAATTTCATGTCATTTTAGGTACCCATTTTAGTGTTTAAGTAAGAGTGAAACACTGGAATCACTAAAAAATATAGCGCTTACGTACCCGATAGAACGCTATAATTCTGGTGTTTCACTAATAACTGTGCGTTAAATAACACGTCGCACTATATATTCATGGTGATGATGGGAAGAGTCTATTCATGCAATATGTTAATGTCCATATAAATTACGTAGCTAACCATGTTATTTACACTAAGGCGACGTTCTATTCTAATTGCAGAACATGTTCCTTAACATATGCAATACCGCCACCTAAGCAATCTCGCGTACCACTTACACATTAGACCATGTCCATTACTACGGATATGATGCTATTCTACCAGTGCAGCATGTTGCCTACGTAGTACAGTATAGAGTTTTATTTACGTGCCTTGTTGTTGTACGTAGGGTTATTTGTTTATCTGTTTAAGAACCACGCTAGTAACGTGGAAAACCACGTTACTCAAACCGATTGGCGCGTTGTGCTATGTAGAACGCCATGGTACGTACGTAGAACTCCATGATAGTGAGGCATTGCGCCATCTTATGTACGTAGAGTAACGTCATGGTCTACATTAGGCGGCCTGTTCTATACGCAGCACAACGTGACGCACTCATTGCGCAGCGTGTCTGCCTACGTAAGAGGTATTGTTGAGTACAGAGTGAAACATGATCATTACGGAGGACGGTACGCCACGTTAGTAGACATCCATGTGTATTAAACAGTAAAGCACAACTTGGTACATAACTTGTGATGATACCAGTGGAGAATAACATGACGTTTTAACGTTTCGGACCGTGGTACAATGCAATCCACATGTTAAATAACGTAGGACGCCACAGTACATTATTTTGAGGAGAAATGTCTGTTAAGGAACAATCACAGCTCGGTAAGACAATGTGTGATATTACGTAGTACAATGTATGCGGTAACGAAGAGTACATGTGGATTACAGGTGTGTACGTAACGCTTTATTAAAATAGTAAAGGTTATTAAATAGAACCATGCGGTACATAAACAATTCGGGCTGTTCTTTTACGTAAAACCTAACGGCACTGTTCAATGTTCATGTGTTCCTTTACCCCAAATGTGGTGGGTATCCATCTGCACGTGCGACAATATCGTACATACCGCCGTCCCCGACGCTTGCGCTGTGCTCGTACCCCACCTCCCTTTGAGAAGGACGGCAGCCATCGTCACAGACATGAAACACCGCCACGCGGCGTACACGGTCCCCCAAACGAAGCACGGCGACGGGCGAGCCTTCTACAGAGTACGCAACCGTACCTCTCCTCATCTCCCTCACCAGGCACCATACATGATCGGCGTCCACCTGTACAATCCCAAAGACGGAATAATACAACAAGCAACTTGATGACTGGACGGAATCACCAATAATAACCCTTCGGTCATGGACGGACGCCCTCGCCACGACTGAAACGCAACATTCCGGCCGGATCGTATGGTGCGGATAAGACCTGCGCCTGGTGGAGAGGGTGCTGCTTGCGATAAGCATTGAGGTATTGTACGATATCAACTTACCGTCGACGTTCTTATCTTGTACGAAATACCACTTCCTCAGTAGTTCCAGTCCTTCTTCGAAATGAACGTTCCCGGCCGGGTGCTTGACACGACCTCTCACTTCCCATTCGTACGTTCGATGTGACGGTACGTTGATCTGGCCGCAAGCGTCCAGTTCGTCCAGAACGGGAGGACTGAATGCCTCGGGAAGGGACTTCTCCAACAAAGACTGTAAGTGTTCCCCTGGTTTGGAGTTCGTGTCAACCCCGAGGATATTTTCACCGACCAAGAGACGCTTCAGTCCCATAAGTGAACGTTTTTTCTCATTGTCAGAACCATGAGTCCACGTTTGAAATAAAACGCCGAGCCTGCCCAGCCAGTCGGACGACATAGCCCGTTCAACAGCCGTAATGTGCGCGTCCGCATGTGAATTGGACTCCAGCCATCCCTTAAACTTTCTGTGCGTCATCTCAAGTAACAGCTCGCTGCAGTTTTTCACGTGCCCGTAGTTACTAACAGTAAGCACGCACAGCTCCAAAGCCCTATGGGCATTGGGTTTGTCCAGAAGTTTGCCGGCCGGCCCAATCTGATTGAACGCGTTTCCTGCTGCTTGAATAAAAATCCTCACGGCTCGATGTCGCTCACCCTGCGCACGGATTAGTCCTCGAGCTTCGAGTGCATCCAAAGCTGGTGGCCCGTCCAGGTCTTCCCTGGGGACGTGATGCAGTAAAGCGACGAGACGTTGCAGCTTATGCGGGAGAAGAAAAACTTCTTTTCCAGTCACTGCAAATTCATTCTTGAACGTGGGAACCGAGCAAAGCAGTACGCATAGCTTTGTGGACATTGTTACACTTCGCAGGCCGAGAAACTGTCCACCCTTGCATTTTAGAAACTTCCCCTGCGTCGGAAGACCGTTCGCGGCCGCGTCTGATATAATGCGGAGCTCTGCATGCAGCCGCTTCACATTCGATCCAAGCTGGTCAAAACACACGTGCAAAACGTTCTCAATGAGGCCAGTCATAAGATGGTCAGGAGCAGCGGCCGCGCTCAAAGTTGAATCGAATCCGACCGGGACAACTGCATCACCACTTTCGAGTTTTTCTCTTCCTGCATCTCGGCCGAGGTCTTCCGCCAGCTTCACAAGTGGCAGTTCGTCTGCTTTTTCCTTTGGCACACATGCGTAACCCATTTGGCGGAGGAGATGGGGATCGGTGACGGTAGCGCGAACTGCTCTCCTTCTCTCGTCGAACCTCATCGAACCCAGTCGTCTGCTATGCACAGCTGTCGAGTAGAGCCGCGATCCCGTCCGGGCTGATGGGTTGTCGTGAAATGAACAGAATGTACAGAACGCCCGTGCATTGTGGCCCCTCACGTCTGTTGTTGCTGTTACTGCTGGGTAATCACCGAAAAAACCAACCGTATCGAGGAAAAGGCGCACGTTACTTCCATGTACATCGACAGCCTCAAATCCCACAGTTGCCCCTTGCACGAGATCCTGTCGAATTAGATCCAGAACATTGTTCGTGGATTGCCCGTCCGGGGTGAGGGAGATTACCCTCGTAGCATACGTAGACCTGCGGTTGTCGAGGGACTGTCCGAGGGGGAGCATGTAGCAACCCCCGACGGATCTGGTGTCGGCTAAGGATTTGTGTTGTTTGAACCCATCCGTGTAGATCGAAAGACGATACACGAGGTACGGAATACCGGAAGGCAATGTGCCCTTGTTCATGCATCGCGTGCTTTCGAAGTACGGGAAACTTCTGCGGCCGCGGCGCCATGATGGAAGGCCTCGAACGGTTGTCTGTGCAATTGCCTTGACGTACATGGCATGATCCGTCGTCTTGCCCTGGTCCAGTGTCACCCACACGAGACGTTCTGCCGGCCGGCCTTTGGCGTACGATACAGACGAACCGACAAACACGCATACGTTATTGGTGATGAGGGATTGATCCGGCCGGATGATTGCAACCACATCACCCGGGAACAGCTCGAGCTCATCCGGGCATATCGATGACCGAATCGTATGGGAACCCCGCGGTGCGTGGTGTTTTGCACTGACTGTATTGGCCTGGTTTCCTTCGTCCGGGGCACGTTCGGGTTCTGCTGCATTCACTGGAATACACGGCCGTGACCGTACAACGTCGTACAGATCCTTCTCGACGGAATTGAGATTCTCAACTGCGCGTGGACTGAGTCCACCTGCGCTGCTGTCCTTTCCAACGCACCACATGTTCCCTACGACGCCATCAATTAGAGACACCTGAACGTCCGCTTCTGCACAAATTCCCGTACCTTTTAACCAGTACGCACTGACGTGTGCGGCCCCTTTTCCAGACGGAGGACCATAGCATGGGAACCGGACGGTATCACCGCACTCACACGGACAAACCGCATCGTCATATTCGGCCCACATTGTTACTTCTGCGCCGATGGCAATGCTCCTGTGTGTTACAATAGGGCTCGTCTCCAACGAAAGAGAATCCGGACGGGTGTCGAAAACGTCAGTGTAGAATGGGTAAGTCAATATGTCAAGCTTCGCCCAGTCAGATGGAAGAACGAGGCGCACGCAATTCCTCGCATCTCTATTACCTGCATTCGCTGTGGGTACCATGTTTTGTGCAGATCGCGGCCGCGGAGTGTCGCTGACATGAACAATAGAGCTCCGAGGAAAGCAATGGTTGATGAGCTCCTGCCATTGGGATGTGCGAACGGTTTTGTATGTCTGAAGCTTAACCCGAACATTCGCGGTATGCAATGCGTCCGCAAAAAAAGAGTACTGAGATGCCGTAAGGTTGCGCCGGCCGGCGAAGCAAATAGTTGAGAGCATTCGATCCCATGTGACAATGCGGCTGATCCTGTTTGCCAAGGCGGTAATGGAGGTGGGTGTGCTGCCGGCTAAATTTGACTCTGTGGAGTGACTCGTCGATGCAGGTTGTTCGACATCCTGGCCAGGTAGAACTTCTTCATCGTCAAATGAAGAAGTGAAAGTCGGTGCCGGACCCATTGCAACGTTGTAATCGACAGATGGCGTTGAGTGGTCGGCGTCAACAAGCGAATCAGCATCGGAAAGATAGACCATTCCATCGGCTTCCATGTTCCCCTCCGTCAATGGAAATTCAGGGTCGTCATCCGTACCAGCCTTCATTTCCGTTCCCCCTCCAGTTGGAGAACCAATGGTGTGGTGGTCACAATCATCCGCCGAGTGAGTTTCTCCTATATCGATTGAGGAAGGGTTTCTTCCGTCTTCATGCACCGATTCCCCGGCCGGGTTAGCCTGCACGTTACTCTCCTTCGATGACTGCGCAGTCAGCAAGTGTAGGGCACGGTTAACATCTGCATCGTTCAGATCGACAGTGGCCGCACCTGGGTATATGCAGCGACGAACTTTCCCTTGTCTTCGTGCTCGCCCAATACCGAACGACGTTCGTCTCACACCTTTTCCACGACGCTTGTCCATTGCCGTAGATTTAAGACGATGGAGATGCAGTGTTCTCCGTTCCCGGCCGGAAGAGAGACAAGTCTCACAAGAAGGTCCCGTTTCTTGGGCCGAGAAGCTGTACTTCAGGCGGGGATGTACGTCTTTCGGATTCAGTTCTTCTTCCGCAGTCCCTTCCAGATGGCGTTTCGAGCAGGCGATCTTGCTGGTGATGGTCGTGGCTTGATTGAATTCGCGGGCGCGGGCGCGCTTCGACAGCAAGTTGAAGACAGGGCGATCCGAGACTGCCTAGTCGACCAAGCGCGTTGACCTGTCCTGTGAGCGATTCGTCCGGCGCGCTCCTGGCACCTTGTTTCTTGCTTCTGTTTTCCGGTTGAAGGCAGATTCAACGTTTCGATCTTCGCGTCCGCTGAAGGTTTTCCTTTTCAGTGCAAGATGCGGATCTCCACATTCGCGGCCGCGCTGAACTTCAGTTCTTCGACGTGTGACAATCGGTAAGGAACGCTTCCTGTGACTTGCGTTGGGAGTTCTTCACGGCGGCAACGAAGTGTGCAGGCCACGTGCGTCCGCGTTTGCCGAAGAGTGGTCCTCGTGTTGCGTGCTTGGCTTTCCGGCAGGTTTGACGGGGCGGGCGGGTTAGGCGGTAACGAAGTATGCAGGTCAAGTGCGTCCGCGTTCGCGAAGAGTGGTCCTCGTGAAGAGTCGTCCTCGTCTTGCGTGCTTGCCTTTCCGGCCGGGTTGAAGTGGCGGGCGGGTTATGAGTAATGAGGAAGGCCAGTCCAGCGGTCGCAGAGCGAACACCAGCAAAGGGTTGCGTGGTGAACGGGCGCGCCAATTGGGGGTAGGGGGAATTGGATCGGGGATGGTAACTTCGCGGAAGGGCAGAATGAACTTGGGGAGTTGGATGATGTGAGACGTGAAGCTCGCTGTGAAAGTGTTAAATTCGATAGCTGTATAGTCGTCCAGTTGTACGTAAATAACGAGGCTTACAGATAATTAAGTATTATGATTGGGCGGTCGAGAAGGGATCACATTAGCTGTAATAAAATTTGGCACACGCAGGTCATCCACGAAAAGGCGGGGTTGTGTCGGCGGAAGGTTCTTTCAGAAGATGCCGATTTAATTCCTCAGTCTTCCGCCACAGGCTCTGTACGTGGAAGTCTTGGGAAGGCGCCTGGAGGACACAATACATCCCTTAACATAATTTTAGCGCGTGGCATGTTGAGTAGTACATGATGACGAATGCGCTGCATTGCATGCCAACCAGTGACGGCCGCATGTACATTGCGGTGAATGCATACCACTTCGTCCATCAGGTGCACCATATGATACAGTTGAAGCACGACGTGGTACTGAAGCGAAATATATTCTGCGCAATGGAATGACGATGGGTTCAATCAGGCGGGGATACTGGCTGTGAAAAAGGAGAAGATATAGGCCAGAAGCCGTAGTACCACACTTCATTATATGCCGTGACGGCATTCACAGATTTTTCTCTGGTTCGGTCCCTGACTTGAGAAAGTTGAGTGCTCTCGTACTTCAGAGGTGAAAACCTGGAATACATCTATGTAAGTGCAGGTCAAATTCCATGTTCCGAACTGGTGATGTAAACGTAACCTTCCAATAAGGAAACCAACCCGTACGGGCATGTGTAGTATGCAGTGCTGCGAGGGTAGTGCTGTGATGGTAAGTCGAAATCAGTTCAATCCGTTCAAGTTTTTAGCAGCTGGTACATTCAGTTGAATTCGTGAAGTGCGTATGTGTGCAGGTTTGGCAGAGGGGAATATTGGAAGTGGTCTATGCATTGTATGTGACTGCACATGAACCAAAGCCGGTCCGTGAAGCCGCAAACAAACCCGGGACCCTGCAGGGTCTGCTTCACTTTGGTTGCGGCTTCACATAAACTCTCAAAAGTAATGCACCATAAAGAAGTTGCTGCTCTTAAACACGATTTAAGTCATCTATTGCTCACCTTTCCTCTGTATTTTATGTGATGGTCATAGACATTAGTACTGCATATGTGGTTCAGGTCAACTTTGGTTACCATACTGCAGTATGGTAACCAAAGTTGACCTGAACCTTAACATGTTAAAGGAACCTGCACCGTCGTGCTCCCGGTACATGCATGTACGGCATGGCGTACGCAGAATACCGGTACATCGATGAATAATAGACACGAGGTACGTGAGGATACATATCCAAAACTCTGCGGCCGCATTCTGTTTTAAAATGTGTGCGTAAATCCCTTGCATTCATGGAATCCCTTCGTTCGAAGATTCATAAACGTGAACATGGGTCACCCCGTCCGGGATATGGTGATGGACCATATAGAACGCAACGGTACTTCTGTGAGCACTTGATCTATTGCAGCCTCCAACAAATCATTAAGTACGGCTAGTGCAGTTGAGATGCGGGGAAAGGTCTTATAAATGAGTCATTTCCGAGATAGGGAGAACCCTTTCTACACAGTAGGATATTTACAGAGGCGCTTTTAAGTAAGCAGAAGCCATTCATTCGCTGAAGTACGTCATTCCTGCATTTTAATTGGTTTGACCATGTGCAAAAGACGCCGCCTTGCATCACACGCTCCGTCCGATGCCAGACACGTGCCGGTGAACATTTTTAAGTTACACGCACGATAAACAGGGCACGTGGCAGTCGCTCTGCATCAGCGTCCCCCGAAGGGTCAGGTAATGTTACCTCTCGTACGATTCGTACGCGCCAGAGAGCGACACGTGATAATGCACACGTCACCATGACAGCAATGCACGAGAAACAACATGTGGCCCGTGGGCCTTCACCTTCGACGTGGACGACGTGGTGGATCGTGGGCTGCCTTACAGGCGGAAGGTACTGTAAGTTTCATTTTCATCTCGTTACACGAGTTCACTGCGCCCACACCGTACGATTTCGTGGAGCCTGACCACCTCTCCTTCCTCCAGAACCTCCCCAACCGTCAACCGCAACAACCAGTTCTACGTCGTCGTGTTCCCATCAACTTCGGGATCTGAAACCCCCTAGCTCACGCACCGGCCGGTATTGTGACATCTGCCGTAACCTTCACACCTGAACATGACTGATCAAGCTCATGCTGCGAAGAAACCCACGAAGCGCACGCGCCGAGGGGGAGATCGCTCCCCAACTGGCCGGCCGGCTCGAGTGCAACCTTCGCGCGCAAAGAAGAAGAATGTGGCTGTCGCTGGTGCGGCGCCCCCTGCACCCCCGGCGCCTCCTGCGAAAACTGGGACCTTTGCGCCCGACGCTGTGCAACGCGAAACTGAAAAGAACAAGACTGCGGAGAAGACGAAGAACGGATCTTCGACCTCCCCTGCGTTCGTGACATGTACTTCAACCGGCCGGATGTGTTCTTCTTCTACTTCACTCGTGTCAACAACAGCGGCCGCAATAGCACAATTGCCCCGCATCCCGAGAAAGTCGACGTCGTCTGCGTCAGCCGTCCGTGGTTGCCAGCTCCGATCTGCCCTTCCCACCACTACGCCAAGCGCTAAACCGCGACGCTCGCCGGAACTCACGTCATCGGAGATCGAAGATGCTAGCCGTCGTACGGCCGATCCATCTGCAAAGCATGGCCTCGAGACATGTGCAGTTGACGCGACCAACGTCCGCGCTATCCCAACCGCTCCCGTCCAGTTCAACGCACCCGTGGCGAGAAGCGCCGAAGAAGCGGCCGCTGGGAATTCCGGTCCAGATCCGTCGCAATGTGCGACAGAGACCGTCAAGCACGCCGAGAACCAAGCCGAACCTGTGGCTAGCAGCGCCAAAGACGCGGCCGCGGGGAAGTCTGGTCCAGATCCGTCTCAAGCTCCGACAAAGATCGTCAAGCACGCCGAGAAACAAGTCGAACCGGAGCGCTCGGACGTAATCCAAGTCTCACCCTCCAAACACACGGCTGAGAACGCGGCAGAGAATCCCGTCACCCCGCCCGCTGTTCTGGATGGCCACTCTCGACCGGATGTGGTTGCCCTGCAAGTAGATGCTGCGCCCGAAGTCGACTGCGAAGCACCGGCCGGTACGAACACGGATATGGTTGCTGCGCCCGAAGTTGCCGTGTCACCGTCGGCTTGTACGCCCGCTGGTTTGACTGACGCTGCCAGATCACCCACCGCGACGGGCGCGGTCAACGAACAAGATACGTCTCCCAACACGACGTCGGCCATGAACCAAACTTCCCTGCACGCACCGGTTCCCGACCACGCCGTTCCCACTTCACCGGCAGTTCCTTCCGATCCCGCTGCTACCACTACCCCGTTACTTCCGTCCACATCCGCCGTTCCCACTGCACCGGCAGTTACGTCTCCGGGATCTGGACAGGATGGATCCCCACCCGCACCCGACGCGATGACTGGAGCGCCGGAGCATACTGCAGCACCGGCCGGTGGATCTGGGCCATCTTCGCTTGCTGGATCTGGCCAAATGACTGTGCACGTCCCGAACTGGCGTAGCGCTGGAAGGCTAACATCTCAGCCACTGGTTCGCATTCCAACCGTTCTTCACCGGAACTTCCATGCCAGCTACCCCAGCATTGGAAGCGACGCAGCGAACAGGGATTACCCGGTGAGGGTAGTGGACAGGCACAGCTTGACTGGAAACTACAACTGGAGCCTGGACCCGATCGGCTACAAGAGTTACAGTGGATTCGTGCAAAGCGTCGAGCGTCGCCGGCCGGACATGCACCGTTTCAAGCTCATGTTCAGTCACGAAGGGGAAGCGAAGACGTTAGCTTCGTGGGACAGGTTCATGTATGCACACCACTGGTTCACTATCCCCGAATCCATTCGTGTGGATCGGACGTTTGCACGCGATGAACTGGAGGTGATCTACGTCGATCACATGGATAGATATCTGGGACGCGCGGCCGCGACAAGTATCGTCCCAGACATCAACTACCTACCGCTGGTGGCTTCTGGCGACTCTCTCATGAGCCGCTGGTGGCACAGATTTAGCCACCTCAACACCTTGGTCGATGAAGCAGTTTGGCGCTTCATCCACGGAGTTCTCGTCCCAGCGGACGCCCCGGACATTGCCGTCAACCCAAAGGCTGTGTATGAATTCCGCCGCCTATATCCTCGTACGCCGCAGTGGCTGGCGGAACAGTACTTTCCGGCCGGAGTTCCGGTTCCTACTCCTCCATGTATATTTTACTACCATCTGGAAATCAATGCCGCTACCCATCACACGGAGCGGAACATGTGGGATGAAATACTTCAGCTCGAGTTCGGAGTGCTGTACCTAACATCTTGGTGGCATGAGGCTGTGCGCGGCCAAAGGGCATTCGTTCTACCGGAAGAGACTGTCGCCTGGCTGGGGGAAAGACTCGGATCGATCACAATTGACCCAGATACGCGACACGGGCCGGCGGGGCAGACCACAGTCCCGTATATTCTACAAACGATGCGTCGTGCTAATGCGTCCCGGAAGAATGAGCGGAACGTGTTGAGCTTCCCTGGCACGCGTCTCCGGCCGTGCGAGTTTGTGTGGTCATCACAGACGACCGGACTGCATAACAAATACGAAGTAGCCGGACGGCATTTCGAGCGGGGACTGGAACAGGGCGGCCGCATGTATGAGATCGGTGTCGAGCTGGGTACCGACGGTTACGCACCGCGGAATAACCGGCGCCGTCCGCTGCCGCGGCCTCTGGGATTGGATCGTCCACGATCACCTCGTCACGTCTACAATGATGAAGAGCGCCCGGCACAAAGGCGTAGAGTCGAGAATGATCGCTACCCGGCCGGGCCGCATGCCTCACAGCAGCATGGACGGACTGACAGGACCCCATCACCTCGACGGAATGAGAGGCCGTACGGCTCAGGAGTTCGACGTAATGACAGGCCCCCTTCACCACGGCGTAACGAGACGCTCCCATCAACACGGGGGAACGAGAGGCCCCCATCACCATATGCACCGGTTACGCGCCGTGACCATCGGGAGGATACAAGATGCCGTCCCAGCTTCGACCGGACTCCTCCGCAGCAGAACTCCCCTGTGCGTCCCACTTCGGCACCTACGCGTGATCAGCGCGTTGAGCGGCGCGCACAACGCCCGTTGAATGGAATTGAACGACGCGCTCCGCCTCAGTATCGAATGGAACCATTCACCGGCACCCGCACGCCATTCCGGAGTCCGGACAGACCTACGGGACCCGGACGGGAGGAGTTGACTGTTGAAGAATTCCGTCAACGGTTCGGTGACCCGACGGAAGAGGACTATAGGGATGCCAGAATGGCTTCACCAGCAGAGATCTGGGACAGGATGACTGCAGAAGCTCAACCGCGGCGGCCGCGTTTGGTAATCTACCCGAACGTGAATAGGAAGAAAGACGGGAGGTATACTGGCCGTTGGGAATACGACGACGGCCGTCATCACAACCGTGACACTCACGGTCGCAGAGACGATGATAATGGCAGTGGAGGCGGACGTGGGACGGGTGGGTGCGGTTTTCATGTTTAGTTTTCTTGTGGTGGCGGGTGGGTGCGGTTTTCATGTTTAGTTTCCTTCTCAGTGCTGACGTATCTGTCCTCAGTAAAGCGGTTCCTTCTCATATGAATTGTATCGCCCGCAAATCGCGTCGACATGCGCTCGGGTCCCTCTCAATGCAGATGGCCGGGTCTGAGACCAGGTCGGAGGCCTTTCGATGAAAGTGGGTCCCCATGCTGCACACACCAACCTCGCCAGTTCAAACGGCTTCTCCTTAACAGACACGGGCGCCACCACTGCTCAATGCTATATGTCTAGCTGGTGCGAATCGGCCCCATACTCATGGACGTCTTCCTTGCACCAACATCCGCATTTTGGCAACAGTATCCGCTGAGCACGCAGGCGTGGTAGAACGGTTGTACTACGAGAGCATCTTCGCACTTCACCACGTCTGGATGTTTCGAGCGGGCGAGGAGCATCTTGCTCATTTCGACTGTAGTCGATGGGATCAGATACAAGTGGAGAGAGATATGTTGACTGCGAAACAGTCGACGGCACTCTACCATATATTAGAAAACTATTATATTTGAAATCATCTGAGCCCATATCTCGACACTAACCCCTTTTTTCAGTACACGTGGCTGCTTGTCTTACACAAATGCGATACGTACCCATGAAACAACGTTTCTGTTGGAAGGTTTCCAAGACACGTGGCCAGAATTCACGTGCATATCACGTATATACACCACAATTTCGATTTTGGTGGGACCCTTTCCAATTTCAGGTCTCATACGTCTATGCCCTGCACCTTTGCTCAGTCAGCCCGCCATCCGACTCTTCCCGTGCCGACGTCATTGACCATCTCCCTCACGACTCTTTGCATTGCGCGCTCAGCGCTTCTGGAGCACCCACGACTCTTCGCGTTGCGCGCGCTGCCGTGACCATTCGGGCTGGACTTGAATGCCTTTCCAGCACTTCCTTTACGCTCTATGGCGTTGCGCTGCGCGCTCTGCCGTGACCATCTTCCGGTTGCACTTGTATGCCTTTACTGCACTACCTTTACGCGCTATGGTTCTGGCGTTGCACGCACATATGTACCGGCCGGTCAAAGCAGGCCTCCAACACTTCCAGGTTCCGAAACCATCCGACACTCCGCTCGCTCACGCACACACCTCTACTGCCTTTCCTCTATGGTCAAGAGCATCTGCAACTGATGCCCTGTGTTATGGACGTACACAGATCCGCACTTGCCCTTCTACTTCCAATCCTCCAACTCTTGGAACACCGACCCTGCACTGTCGCTCTCACATCCAAACCGGCCGGTGCATCACGCAAACTGCAACAACAGCGGCACACCATCTCGTTCTGCATCGTTCTGCACACCACGAAGACCTGCCATCTCCCGTCATTCACTGCCCCGACCCATGTCGTACACGACATGCACCCCAAGGTGATAACTAACTGGCAATCACAGTTCCACATTGTCCATCGTATCCTCCCTGGCCGCCAATTCGTCTGTTACGGAGCGGCCGCGTTCGGAGACGTCCTGTTTCTCAGAATTGGACGGGGCGGACGCGTCATCCATCTTCAGGTGAAGACGGTCAAAAACATCCTTCGCCACACAGCACGTGATTCTGTGGATGTTCCTGCCCGTATTGCAGTCTGTCGGCGTCAATATCGCCATAATCCTGTCTCTCACCCTGTCCGGGACCTGCACATCTCCTCGCGGCCGCGGTTCTTCAGTATCATGTCTGTCCCCGTCAGGTGAGGATATCTTTGGCTTCTGGATAGACGAAAGCACCAAGCGGAGGACCCGGGCTATGTGGTACACAATCTGCACTGACTGCTTGTGGCCTGACAACATGTCCTGGCTGTCCCCTGCGCGTCCGCCAGTGCAGTAGCCATGAAGTACTGCAAGTACCACGTCCAAGAGATTCACACAGCGCTTCCACATCCTCATTTCCTTTCCACGGTGCGCCCTCCTAGCATCGGACTTACCTGCCGCTCTGACCATCACCTCGTGCTCCACGAGGAGCAGCATCTCCTTTCTCGACTTTGCGAAGTTGACAAATGCGGCCGCGTTGTGATCCCGAGCGCCGTCCTCGTGGAATAACTTCATTTCCGGGAACTCAGAGGATCTAGGCACGTTAGTGTCCGACCAGCAGGTAACCCAAGCCAATTTCAATGACGTCTGGTCGGTGGGTTTCATCTTGAACTTGTGTGCCGACCAGTCGAGAAATACGTAACCAATGATCTCGAAGAAGGCTTGCGGTGCCTCCCTCCTGGACTTGTGTTGTAAGTTGACAAGCGTGGAGAGACCTTTGCTCATGACGTACACCGCCACATCATCCCGGACGGGCTCGCGCTGCTTTAGCGCTATCTCAAGCTTAGTACCGTACAGGCTTTGAGAATCTCCTTTGTTATCGGCAGCTGTCTGCGCCATAGTGATGTGTCTTTTTTCAATGAACATGCCAGTTCCGTTTGGGTCTGATCTCAGCCAAGGAGGTATGTAAGGCCGGTCATCATCGATGTCAGCCCCTTCGTCCGGCCGGAAGCAGGCGAACTTATTGTCCCGAGCACAGGAAACGAGATTGAGCAATGCCCGTCGTCGGAGCTGGCCAGCCGGAGGTCCGAAGCCGGTCAAGTTCACACTTTTCTTGTCTGTTGCTTTAACAGAAAAGAATAGGATCTCCAACACACGCAATAATCCGGCCGGAGTCAGGCACTTCTGAGTCTTCAGCATACTTTCAATAAGTTCAACAAAGACACAACGGGCCATGCAGAAGCTGATGTTGTCCCAACTGAATGCAACTTCGACATCCGGTGCTGCGTCTTTCATGATGCACTCATACTGGACAACGGGCTTGTCGTTCCTCTCTTCTTTCACGAACGTACGCTTCACATCCAAAACCCGGCCGGGAACCCCGGCACCTTGTAAGTCGGAGACGATTGCAGTGATAGAGTCTACGGACTTCTGCAAAAATGACATCTTCTCAGACAGCACTCTAAATTGTTCCTCCATGACTTGCAGGGATCCTGAAGACGGCTTCGGGACAGAAGGTATCATACTTGACTTGCCTCGCTTAGATTGCACTGCATCTAGTCCCAAGTTGACCAACTCCCTCCCTCTCTTCTTCCGGCCGGATACTGATGCAGGCGTATTGACAATCACCTTTCCAGGCACGGCAGCAGGAACTCGTCCGGCTCTTGACGGCAGGGGAGACTTCGGCTGAATTTCGTTCATTTCTTCATCAGAATCGACAACTTCAACTTCTTCAATGGCGTCATCGAACTCCGCACAGAGGTCAGGAGTATCCTCTGAAGTGCTTTCAACGACCCGGCCGGGGGAAAAGGTGTCATCTTCACATGAATCATTGGACTCGGAGCTCAACTGCAGCGTACGCCTTGATGATGCTGCAGCCGGAGCAGGACTGCGGACAACTGCGGGTTGTACAACTGCGGTTTCTTCTGCGCTGTCTTCTTGAGGACCACTGCTCCCAGCTTTGGGACGTGGGTCTCCTTCCACACCTTCCGGCCGGGTAGCCGCAACACCTGCCTTCCGTCCTGCACTTTTCAGGTCATCGTTCTCTGCCGCTTTCGGGGTGGCAGTCCCGCCGGCACGTGGCGATTTGGCACGCGGAGATTTCCGAGGTGATTTCCGAACGGGAGATTTCTTGCCGGTTGATACCTGCTTCTCTGCCTGCGTCCGCGAATCTGGTCCTCCAGGCAAGGGTTGATTCTTCTTGTTGGTTGACTGGGGTTGTACTATGTCCGTACTCTCCGTCGCTGATACGCTCCTTCCTCCCCGGGTGGTGAGATCTGGTTTCCGCAATTGGCCTTGCACTAGCCTTGTTTTTCTCGTGGACTTCCCTTTAGCCGTACCCCGTGGCGGCATGTTGAACGTCTTGAACGTGAACAAATGAAAACGGCCGTTGAGGAAACGATGTTGTGCCGTGCGATTTCGGGAAGGTCGACGTCGTCCTTGGAGGTGTGATGGAGGGGATTTAAGTTGACGACGTTGACCGTTGCGAAGATAACATCATTTCAGAAATTCGAAATACTACTTTCTGATGTTTCTCTGTACGTGACTCGACACGTTGCGGATATAGTCAATGTGATTGGCCAATTTTTCTCAGATTTCGTACAGGTTTCAGAACGTCTGCACATCACGTCACGTGTCATCTTCAGTGACCTAGTTCAGCACCTGCCCCGTCTCAGACGACGCCGACAACATCTCCGTTTTCTGCACTGCCGTTGCAATGGAAGACGTTCTCCCCAGCCCCTTCGAAGACATTGACGTCCGCTTTGAACTCCCGGACGGGAAGACAGTTTGGTGGCCTACAACAACTGAATCAGTTACACCTTACAAGGCTCGCTCTCGGAACTTGGCCGAGGGCTACATCATTTACGCGGCCGCTCATGGACATGCTCAGCAACGAGTGCGAGTATACTACCGCCCCAACTATCGCCTCACGCACACAGGAAGGGACGCAGTGGAAAGTACATGGCGTTTTACTCCGAGTACAGTCAATGAGAACGAAGATTCCGCACTGGAGGAAGGGGTAGTACATCCTATTCCGGAGATGGAAGAAAGGCAGAACCCCACCCGGCCGGGAAAGAGATCCAGGACTGATGCT
Organism: Pterothamnion heteromorphum; assembly: GCA_032358295.1. NCBI lineage: Eukaryota > Rhodophyta > Florideophyceae > Ceramiales > Ceramiaceae > Pterothamnion > Pterothamnion heteromorphum. Next base: position 6,056 of record JAULBV010137771.1, on the reverse strand, counting down.
GTGGTCTCGTTTAACGCTGGAAGTGAACCGGCCGGTTCTGCAATATTGCAGTCTGTGGATTGCTTGTGGAGGAAGGTGGCCGTGCTCGAGAAGCGTATTGCGTCCGAATCATCTTGTACACATGAAGATATTGTTCAAGAACGGGTGGCATCCGTCCGGGCAATCTTTCGTCGCTCTTTGTTCGAATCTGCACTCACTATGGCACGGCCGTGGAAAGGAGGGAAAACACCCTTTGGGGAGGTTCTGTCCTGCGTAACGGAGGAAGACTCTGTCCGGACGGACTTCAAAATGTTTCAGCTCGTATCAGCAGACATTCACCAGACGTTCGCAGACAGCACCGGTTGCGACCGCGTTACGTTTGTCCCGTGCTTCACGGAGCTGCAGCGCAACGTCCGCCGTACTGAAGCGCACATCATTTTTAGAACTGCGGCCGCATTCTTCGACTGGCTCGGGATAACGAGCGATAACGACTTCCGAAATTTGATACTACGGGATTTCAAGTATCAAGGCCAGTCACGCATAAGTCTCATGGCTGCTATGGAGTGGGATGACGCTGACCATTCGCGTCCGCTGCGTATTTTCGGAGGGGCAAGTTCCTCTCCTCACAAAACAAATGACTTGCACTTCGAACGGTGTGCAATCGAGTTCCCAAACACTGTATGGGACAACGACAACGGCCGTTTTGTTAGCAGCCCAATCACATGTGCTGCGGACCAGGGAATCATGCATAAGGCTGCCGTCGACAACACGTTCTCTGTATCGTGGCGTATCAATAGGCCTCTGCCGACGCGACGGTTCACGCCTACGACACTAGACTGTGATACCGTCACACTTGGGTCCATATTGCTCCGCTTCCCCTCCGTTCTATTCAAGGGTGATGAAATTTGTAACGTTCTCAGGAATCTGCTGACCCAGGACGTACTTGATTCATTCCGATCGTAATCCAATTAAAATATCCCCATCTCTTCGTAAACTTCCATGATGCACAAAATTAATTCTCGAATGCTTTTAAATATGGTTAATAATTTGCAATACCGTCCGAATTATGTTGTATGACCTGAAGTTCTGGTGTTTCACTACTTCCCTATTCCATTTTAGTGTCTTACTATTGTTCTTATTTACGGTAAATCTAATCTGGTAAACTACGAGCCATTTAATATACCGAACCACTATAATCCCGTAGTGAAACACCGGGATTAAGGTAACATGAAATATTATTTATGAAACAGTGAATTACGGTGTTTCGATAATATTTTACCATGCAGTGCATTCGATGTCCCTCCGCCATCGAATCCCAACTTTCACCACCAAGCCAACATGGCTCGCTACAGCAGCGCCATAGCTCATCTTGGACACTCGAAGTCAGATGATATCCTTATTGACTCGGGCGCAACACACAATTTCTCCCACCGCCGTTACTCTTTTATCACCTACCAAGCCATGGACCCTGCTTCTGTCAAGGTGGCCCATGGGTCCTCTCGAATCGTTGGAAAGGGGACCGTCAAGATGGACATCGGCGGCGGCCTGGTCGTGGAAGCTATTCACGCTCCTGAGTTTACGGCTAACATTGCCGCCGTCCACTTGCTCCAGGAGTCATATGGAGTGTTCTTTCCCTCCGTGGAGTCTGAGACCGAGAAGACTTGTTTGTTCTTCAACAAAGGCACTTTTTCAAACCCGATTCTTCAAGTCAAGTGCGAAGACGGTCTCTACTCCATCAAGAGCGTCAGTCGTGCTCCTCCTCAAGCACACGCTGTGTTCATCTCCAACAATCAACTCGAGCAATACCGAGTCTGGCATGACCGTATGGGTCATATATCGGCTGATCGTTACCGGAAGCTTGCTGCGACGCGAAGTGACATTCCTATGTTCTCTCGCTCTGTGACGGACTCTTTCGAATGTGTCCCATGCCACCTCGCGAAGATGAAGAAGGCACCCATCCGTCGAGTCGATAACTCAACTGTGCCGTATAGCGAGGTTCATTTTGACCTTTCCGGGCCCTTTACCCCCAGCCTTGGAGGCAACGTCTACGGTGCGCATTTTATGGAGCCCAGGACTGCAAGGTCTGATATAATCCCCATCAAGACAAAGGATGAACTCCCAAGATTGGTGATGAATTATATCACGACTGTGGAGAACCGCTTCGCTTCCGAAGGATACCGCGTTATACGCCTCAGATGCGATAATGCGAAGGAGAACGCTCCGAAGGAAGTCGTCGAGTTCTGCGCCACTCGCGGAATAGATGTGAAGACCTCTCCGCCATATGCCTCCGAAAGCAATGGCCTGGCTGAGCGTTTGGTTCAAGAGCACTGGGTGCGCGCTCGTCTGCTGATGTTCAGCCAACAGGCAAAAGACCTTCCTGATTCTCTATGGGGCGAGGCCCTTCGTCATGCCAACTGGTTAAGGAACCGCACTCCGTCCAGCCGAATCCAAGGAAGAATCCCTCTCCTCGAATGGGACCGCAACGCTAAAATCGACTACAAGGACTGGCTTGTCTTCGGACAGGCTGGGCATTCCTTCATATATCGTTCAAGCTCAACCGCTGGGAAGAAGAAACTGCCGCGTTCGGAGCATTCACGCTTCATCGGCATGGAAAGTGACAGTCGACTCGCGCGAGTATACATACCCTCTTCGAAGAACATTCGCTTTGTCCGTCGCGCAGATTTCCACCCCATCGATGAGAGCCGCCTTCCAGGCGTATGCAGCCTAATCGATGGCATTGCAAGGCAGCGTGCCATCGAAGAAGACAATCATGTGGAATCCGAAACTGAAGAGGCACTCACGCTGTCCATGGTGGCAGTTCACTTCAACCGGGATATTCTTGAGTTCTTTCATCCCAAGCCATCCAAGCCGGCTGCTTTTCTCGTTCCTTACAAGTCGCACGCAGGGATTACTGATGGACCTCCTTTACCTTCATCGTTCAAGAACGCTTCCGCGCATCCAGAGTGGGCCGCGGCTATTGGCAGAGAGTTCAATGCTCTTCTACGCCGCGGAACATGGGAATACGGAGAAAATATGGATATAGTGACCAGTAGGTACAGTGACCATGTGTGATGTAGTGACCTTTGGCTTCCGAAATCATGCCACCTATGCGTTTTAAGGACATATGGAGCACTTTTATTTTCTACAGTGACTCACGGCCTAAAGTGACCTTTCCCGTACAGCGACCCATCTGAAGCGAAAGTCACTGTACACAATGTTTAAATTTGCTATAAATTTTCAACATTTACTATATTCTTGATGACGAAGGACACTTTTATGTTAAATGGATGTCGGATTTGGTTTTGAACGTTGAACAAATTCCAGACGCTTTCCTCCTAAATGCTTCCGAATCCGTCGGTTGCGAAGTCATGGCGAAATAAGCTACCTCAAGCATATCATCCAGTTTACTACTGCGACGTTTTCTGAAGAATAGAGCATCTAAAAGAGGCGTTGAGGGATAAAGGACGGGACTACCCTTTCTCCGTCCATACGTTTGAATATTCGTAGAAAAACAATGGTTTTGAAGCCATTTGTCCACCGCTGGTAAAGTGACCAAACCGGTACAGTGACATTTACAGGTCTCAGGCACCGCCACCTTTAGGGGTCACTGTATCGATGTTTTTCTCCGTAATCCCGCCAATAGAGCTGACGAACACAGAAAACAAAATTTTAGCACAACCTGATCCGTTCGATGGAGTCATTGCTTACAGTAACTATTTTCATAAAATTACGAGCCATGCAAATTGTACGCTTTTCCCATGCTTACAGAGCTCCTCTTCATTGGTTTGAAGCGACGCGGGTCAACGGCGGATGTCGTTGCACCCACCGCCGCCCTTCGTTGTGCCCGACCTGCTCTCCCTTCTCCGAGCAACCTTCGCATCCAGGACAAATTCCTGCGACAAAGCGTCCTGATTTTCTGCTTGTCTCTGTGGTTGCCGGGGAATTGTCTGTTTTTCTAGTGAAACCGTCGGTGGCCTTGCCACCACAATGACCACAGTGAAGCAACCGACATCTGCCAACACCGATGAGAATGCATCTCTCCTCGCTACTGCTGGCGTGCACGCGCCGCCCCCGCGTCTGGTCAAGGCGAAGGAGCTCGTGCAGACGGCGGGGAATCTAATGCGAATCAGCTCCATCCGATTAGGTATTATGTCCCCTCAGGAGATTGCCTCTTCGTCTCAGATACAGGTCAACAACCCCGAAATGTATGAGCAGGTCGACCGCTCTCAAGTGCGTGGCGGAGTTTTAGACCCACGTCTTGGCGCAATCAACAAGACCTCGCACTGCGAAACTTGCAACGAGAACATGCATGACTGCAATGGCCACTTCGGCTATATCAATCTTCTCCTGCCAGTCTTCCACGCGGGCTACTTCAAGGCTACGCTCCAGACCCTTCAAATGATCTGCAAGTACTGCTCCAAGGTTCTGATGAACCCTGTCGAGCGCCACCGCTACCTCAAGGCGCTACGAAACCCGGCGGTATCGGCGAAGAGCCACATTCGTGGCTCGATTCTGCGGGAGGTTTGGGAAAAGTCGAAAAAGGTTCACGTCTGCCCATTTTGCCGCCGGCGTAATGTCACTGTAAAGAAAACCGCCGCCATGAAAATTGTACATTACCCGAACGAGAACAAACCGCCCGCGAAAAAGAAGGACGACGACGACGACGACGAAGACCCTGACGAAGAGGATGAAGCTCTCAGCATGGTTGACCCGGCCTACTACATGGCTCTCAAGGCTACACCGGAGCTGAGAAAGCATATTTTAAAGGCTGCCGATGACCTCAATCCGCTCCGCGCGCTCTACCTATTTGAGAAGATCCCGGCGGAGGATGTGCAACTTCTAGATATGCATCCCGAGATGGGCCGCCCGGAGCGAATGCTTGTCCAAAACCTACCGCTACCACCACTTTGTATTCGTCCGACTGTTTGCTCAGACCCGTCACAGGGTTCTACAGAAGACGACCTTACGGCCAAAGCTACGGAGATTATCCGCTACAATGCTATTCTTGTGCAGCTGCTCCTGCAAGGAGCGTCCACGTTGTCCAACTTGTTTGAAACGTGGGACAACCTGCAGTACGATGTCACACGCTATATTAATGCTGAACATCCTGGACTTCCGTCCGTGCAGGGACAGACCAAGCCTATACGTGGTGTCAGTCAACGGCTGAAGGGAAAGACAGGCAGGTTCCGAGGAAACTTGTCTGGGAAGCGCGTTGACTTTTCTGGCCGTACTGTTATTTCTCCATACCCGAATCTTCGCATTGATCAGGTTGGAGTTCCAATCCATATTGCCAAGATTCTCACTTTCCCAGAGCGTGTAACGAAGTTCAACATAGAGGCGATGCGCAGGGCAGTCCGGAATGGGCCTGAGGTTTATCCTGGCGCGAATTTTATAGACATGGAGGACGGTTCAAAGCGATTTTTGAAGTATGGAGACAGAAGCAGGATGGCGGACGAGCTGACCTATGGAAGCGTTATCGAACGGCACCTCATTGATGATGATGTTGTCCTTTTCAACCGGCAACCCAGTCTTCATCGTATCTCCATCATGTCGCATCGCGTGAAGATTTCACCGCATCGAACGTTCAGATTCAATGAATGCGTCTGCGCCCCGTACAACGCAGATTTCGATGGAGATGAAATGAACCTTCACGTACCTCAGACGCAGGAGGCGCGTGCTGAGGCAATGGAACTGATGGGTGTCGTCAATAACATTGCTACGCCGAAAAGTGGAGAACCTCTGGTAGCAGCTACTCAAGATTTCATCACGGCGTCGTACCTAGTCACTTGTAAGAGTGTTTTCATGGATAGAGCCGAGTTTTGCCGAGTTCTGTCCATGATGTCAAATGCAGATTTCACAGTCGAACTTCCACCGCCTGCCATTCTCAAGCCTGTTGAGCTCTGGACAGGCAAGCAGCTCATGTCCGTTCTTGTTCAGAGCGCTGCTATATCTGCCGGAGCTTCGCGCGAACTTGACGAAGTTCGCGACCAAAGATTCAGAGATGCTGGCCGACTACGTCCGTCTCTAGCATACGTGAGCACGGAGCTGAAGGAACGCGCCTGCAAGATGAAAGAAGG
>JAULBV010136660.1:0-23171 GCA_032358295.1 Pterothamnion heteromorphum | reverse complement strand
TTATTACTTCTACGACCGGTTAAGGCACGCTGATGACACTCAAGAGTACAATTCCAAAGCATCCTGCGCAAGGAGTACGCTCTTCTATTCGCCGCCACTTGGTGGTCGGAGGCGAGCAGGGCTGGTCGCGCTTTTGTGTTACCATACGAAACGATTGATTGGTTCTATGCGGAGATCGGTGATACGCCGTTGGACTGCGAGTACGCATTCGGCGACGGGGACCAGACAACGTTGAAATGGGTTGCGGACAGAATGACTGACGTCACCGGTGTGGCATCCCGTCATCACAACACGTTATCCTTCCCTCACGCTGCTGTACCTCCATGCAAGTTTGTATGGTGCGAGCGCTTCAGAGGAGAAGTCAACAAACATGAAGTGTCCGGCCGCTGCTTCGTCCGTACGGGAAGGATGAACCGAATTCAAGAGAATGGGGTTCAGTGGAGGGGGTACAGGTAACCCCCGAGAATCAGCGGACGGAGAGCGTTGCCCGTTCCTGTACGAGCAGACAACCGCCGCATCCGCAGGAGGAGGATGTAACTTGTTTATAATCTTATTTAGAACGCTAGAGTGTTCTTCATAAAATGGATGCACCTTCACGTGATAACTGAACAGCCTTTCCTCCGAGTACCATGTATGCTGTCCCTTTGTACGTCAGTGACATGGACGATACCGGATTTACATGTGGAATGGATATGTTGGAATACTTTACCAGGCAGGTATAGAGATAATGGTGGATTATTTCTCGTTTTGCGCCGGTTTGCGCCGATTTTGCGCCGTCCCGAAAGGGCTTATAACGAGGCTTGCGAACGTTCCGTACGCGGGGTTTAGGGTATAATAGGGGGGTTTATGGGGTTCATGGGGTTATATTAATTTAATCGGGGCATATTAGGGATGTATTGGAGCATTTTCGTTTATTTGATAAAATTTGGACGGAGCAGCCACGGATTAATGGTCAGGAACCAGAATCGGTTCGCTCCTTACCCGTGCGGTTCTCTGTTATTTTTGTGTTAGACGTCTACACACATGTGCGTAGACGTCTAGCGAAAGCATTCGCCAAGGCGGCCTGGATATACAGCGTTCTATAAGTGTGGTTCGATAATTATAGAACCACACTTATAGAACGCTGTACAGCAATATTGTTAGTTAGGATTAATCCTAACTAACAATATTGCTGTACTTCTTGAAGTGAAAGCTGGGCACTTCAAGTTTTCGCCTTGTCATTTTACCGAACTGAAGTACTGCTTAAAGTACAAATTACTTGCGGATGTCATGGGGTGCATGGTCTGAGGACGGCTGGGTCTGCAGCGCGCGGCGTGCTTAAGTCAATCACCAGGCAATATCGGAGGGACGTAAGCCACGACGGACGGGCCCATACCGGTACGTAATATATACAGGCGTGGCCGGCGATGGAGGACGGCAATCGTAGCCATACCACGTCGCAATAGAAATACGACGAGGTAATGCCTAATCAATGAGGAAGGTCATCCGCCACGCCCTGGAGCGAAGTCTGCAGCGCTTCGTCCGCCGCTTTCCGAGGTGGTCAAGGGACCCTTTACGTGTACTTGTCGTGGTAAACGAGCAATGCCCTGCGCAATTAAATTGACCAGTTTCGTACACCATACGGTGTGCAGTGGGGGAAATATCACGGCATGATCTTAAGCCGGACCAGGTGGACGCATTGACGCATTGACAGCAATGTTCAAGTGCTTTATTTTAGAGTGTATAGCGGTTGTGACAGATTACATGGGGAATGGTAAATATTCTAATAATCCTGTAGATGTTTTGATTAATTTCCGTTATTTGTGACAGATTACAAACCTGGAAACCCCTGATTCAGGCACGAATTTAAGGCATACTAATCACGTGACTGTACGAGGAGGTGACGTGGTCTGGTGAGATAGGGGTGAGATCGCGCTGTGGAGGCGGTTCAGGGGAGCAACTGGCCAATAACAAGAGGTCGTACCTGGCCACGTTACATTGCATGGGGCGGGTGCGGACGCGGAGACTGGAAGAGGCGTATAAATGCTGTCCTGCACAGGTACGAGTAAGATTACCGGTACGGTATGTGTACCAGTAAAACGGAACAAAACTAGAAAATTTAAAATAATACATCTCATACTTTGTAATGCAATGGATTTGCATTATGTGCAACTGTTAACTAGGCTATGGCCTTAACTGAGGCTGAGCTTGAGCACCCTGTGTTGGCCTGGCTGGATGGGCGGTGCTCGCTTTGTTTTTAATTAATTTGCTTTTATTAATTAATTAACTCCACACGCGCACAGGCGCATGTGCTGTACTGTACGTCTTTTGTGACTATTGTTCATTATGCACCGCATAACGCTGCATATTGAACTCTGCCTGCAGAGGCACGACACCGTCACTTCTTGGCGAAGCCCAGGCCGCCCCAATTCATCATCGAATTTACTCCACGTCCTAAAACCTGGGAATTCCCAGGTATTCGCCGCCTGATCTTCGAAATTGTCCTGGGCGTATACCCAGGTCCCGACGTTTTGATCAGGGCGATACCTGGGCGACACCAGGCGACATGGGGCCGGCATTGGGGCGAAACCTGGGCGAAACCTGGACGGCACCTGGGTGAAACCTGGGCGACACCAGGCGAGATCGGGCCGAAATCGGAGGGAAACCTGGGCACAACCTGGGCACAACCTGGGCACAACCTGGGCAAAACCTGGGCAACCTTCTGAACTGTGACATCATTTTTAAAAAAGCCGGCGAATAGTGGGGCATGAACTTTGTCCAGGTTCTCAATCCTGGGTATATTACCTGGGCAACGGTTCAGGAACCTGGACCGTGCAGGGCTCACTTAAACATTTGCCAGGTATCAGTATCTCATGAGGATCACATACCTAGGATATACTTGGCCAAAAACCTGGAAAGAGATCCACCTGGTATATTCTTAGAACAATCCAGTTTATCCAGGTTGGCGAACTTCGGTCGAAAACCTGGCCAGAGTTTACAGTCCTCGTAATTTCCTGAAGCCAGGTTCTGGTACACGGGAATTTCCTGGAGCCAAGATACGCCAGACCTAGTATGTTCCCGGCCCGTGGTTTCACTTACTGGAAAACGCCTTGGGCCCAGGTTCCACAATCACGGTAATTTACCGTACCCGAAAGTTTCTTTTACCCGACGATTACCTCGGGTCGTAGTTTCCCTAGTTTCCCAGGTCACCAATCCTTACGTGGATGCTTCAGAAATATATTTTTGCAATATACTTCAATGCGTGGTTCTTTTCATAATGTATATACAAAATAAACGCCATAATCCATGCCTATTCATACTTCGAATGCGAAATTATCCATCCGCTATTCATGTACTGTCCTGCTCGACACCACACCCGCACAACGCGCGGCCGTTCGTCACCGCACACCTCGCAGGTGCATGCCGCGGTGCTGTTCTGAATTTCGCTGCTCACCACGCCGCCGCACGCCGCTTATTTATGTTTCACACACACACACACACACACACACACATTCATACACACCTATTTCGATAGATGAAGGAGAACGATCGTGCTCCGCCTGCCTATTCAGCTCCGTCGGGCTCGCCTCTACGTTGCTTGGCTCGGCAGTGTGGCGCGGGCACGCGGGAAATTGGCGCGGTTCTTGATCGCACTGGTATTCCAGTACCCAGACACGGGCAGGCCCGGTACCGGCAAAGCGCTGTTCTTGTGTGTGACTTGAAAGTCCTCGGATGGAACCACACCACAACGAAAACTTCGTGCGTGGTACCGGTGGGGCGTGATTCATCTACGTACCATGGGCATGAGCGCCCTAAAACGTCCCGGCACGGATCTTGGGCGTCAAGTCAGTCATCCCAGTGGTGGTTAAGAGGGCAAATGGGATTGGGGCCGGCGGTGCGCTGGCCAAGCTGCGTGAGCCTCATCCGGTACCACGGGTCACCTCGGCATGTTGCGGTATCTTCCGTTCCGTACTTGTGTACTCCATCGGTTGCGAGAGATAGCGCTCCGTTGGTATGGGGCACGCTCCTGTCCACCGACAAGGGGCGGTTTGACCTAAGCTTGGGCTGTTCCCTGCTTGTGCAGGAAGTTCCGAACGGTCGCCCGGGTGTGGTTCCAAACGTGATGGAGGAAGTTGTCAGTGTTGTGGATTGCGATGGATTCAGTATCGGCGAATGTCAGGATTGAGCGCTGCGCGACATATGGCCGACGGTGGATATGTGTACAACTCCGAGGATGGCAGTTATTGTCGCGCGGCCGGGTGGCATGACATACGAATATGTAAAGCGACGGTTCTCAGTGTCGGCAACACAAAGTGTGTTCCCGGGTGCCATACCACCGGGGAGCCACGTAGCTGGGCCGAAGCAGGCTTGGTCATGTGTCCAGGTACATCGCAGTGGGCGGTGTGTTCCCGTGACGAGGTTCGGTGGGGCGCGGGCCCGCCGAGGCGCCGCAAGCCCGCCGTTGAAGTTTGCCTCGACAGTGGGGCGGGCTCAAGCTTAGGACGCGAGCGTAGCGCGGATGTAGTGGCCGGAGGCGGTGGAGGCGGTGTTTGGTGCTTCTGAATTCCGGCTACCCTTCGAACTTTCGGAGAAAACATTCATCCTGTGAATTCTCTACCTCTATATCTTACGATAAAAAAGTACTGAGTACTGAATTAGGCATATTCAAAAACATAGGTTCTATCCCCTGCACACCACATTTCCGTCCAGAGGGCGCACGTACGTGTACTGTGTAAAATCCTACATAACCTAGAAATGGACACCTGTCCTGTTCCTTCGTCTTGCATATCAATACTTCCAATCCAATTGAACAACAACGAATACAGTACGCGTCTCGGATACGGCCGTCGCCCGTATCCGCGGATACGGGCGACGGCCGTATCAGAGATTTATTCATTGTCTGGGATACAGTAACTAAATTTAAAATTACAATGTACTCGCGCTTACTTCTGCATACGCACTACGTGCGGACAGGTAACCACGAGGCAAGTAGCCGCAGGCATACACATGCCATAGTACGACACGTGCACGCCGGTGGACGAGCGGCTGCGTGCAAGGCCACCGGCTCTGCACGCACTGCCGCACAGTTGTTGTCGGCCATACTGCCGGGAACCTGATTCAGGAGAGCATACACGTCCAGGACGGTCCTGTACAGAATATAAGCGGGGATGATCATTTCACTTTAGACTTTAGAGACTTTAGAGAGTCTCACAGAGCGCTTAGAGCTCATGGCGTGAGACACGAACTTACAGTAACATGACATCGGTAAATCGGTTAACAAGAGCGGTGAGGATGGGTTAGACCCTGTTGGGGATTTGCCTCTGATGGACGAGAAGGCAATGGATGGCCCTGTGTGCATTGGTCAGAGCTAGGACCGAGGGATGAGGGCCCGAGAGCGGGAGGAGGCATGCTAGGTTCATTTGCCAGTTTGTGTGCAGAGGCTCATATTCGTGCGATATTGGGCGCGGGAAGAGTCCCACATGCCACCGAAGGGCATGCCTGACATAGGCCGCAGACCAGCCAGCGTGGAAGATTGCACTAAACTGAGAAGTTGGGAGACTGGGGACGCCACGAGGTCGATGTTCCTGCAGCGCCCATAAGCGCGGTCAGAGTCATCGGGCGTAACTCCGGACGAGGGCGCCGATGCATTCTTACCCGCTCAGGGAAATCTGGAACATCGCGGCGCCGTCGAAATTATGCTCGGCCCACAATGCAAGGACAACTAATAGTTGTCCTTGCATTGTGGGACAACTAATAGTTGTCCTTGCATTGTGGGCCGAGCTGGGTTTGCGTCGCAGGACGTGATATTATCACGTCCTGCGACGCTAACCCAGGCACGACCCCCGCCAGCCGCAGTAGTCACCACAGCGAGCGTTGGTGCAGATACATCGGCCTTGAGGACTGCTGTCATGAATGTGACGCTTTGCGCTTTGGTGTGTGAGACTTTCACGGTGGGCGTTCACATGCGCACCCTGCAGATTGACAACATGGTGAGCACGGTCATTATGTCCGTAAAAGGATGATGGAGGCAGTGTCTTCTTCAAGAAAGTAGTCATCAAAGTGGAAGACGAGCCGAACGAGGTGGTGGTGGTTCTATGTCAGGCTTTATCCTAGACGTTGTCTACGATACAGCCTGACATAGCCTGGTGTTTACCTGGGATCGACGTCGTGTGCAATCAACAGAACCACCATGTCATACGGCCAAACACGGCCTGCTCGACCTCACTGGCCTACTGGCACAGGCCTCGTGGCCGTATCTTTGCTGAGGTCGGCAGACCGTATCATAACTGACGCCGACAGGCCCTATGTGGCCGTATCGTGCGGGATTAGAAAAGGTACGAGTACATGGAGAGAAATCAGAATACTTTCAACATATGTGTTTTCATCAAAAAAATATATATATATTGTTTTTATAATTGGAATGATCCGTGGCGGTCAAATGTCATTGCTCGCGCGACCGTTCATTCTGATTGTTTTTCCCGGGATAAATGGTTCGTTTTACATGTCACCCTGGACATGCAAACGATGACCCTAGCTTGGCGATACATAATCTTCACCTACTGGAATAGCGTAGTAGTTCACGAAGAAGTAGTCAGATGTCCAATCTTCTCTGTTCCCGACGCAACTGGTCACTGCTGCGCAGTAAGGAACATTGTCACGCAAGGGCCTTAAATACTTGCGCATGTTTAGGACTGGGACAACCCCACGGACACTTTCAATGGGACAGAGACCGAAGTATTTCCCGATAAGTCCATTCGGCGTAGGTCCTTCGTGACGAGCCCATCGAAGCCTTATGCAATTTAATACTCTTTCTGGTCCATCCACAGGAACCATACCACTCTTGATTATTTCCAGATATTGGACGTAGACATATTCTTGGACGGAAGTGTGGTGGCACAGGTGACATTGACGGACGTCGTGTACGTCGCATCTCGTACTCCGTCCGGTGCCCGGTCCTGTACGATGAATACGAATAAATGACATAACACGGGCGAACCAAACCGGCATCATCTCATCCCCTTCCGCTCCTTGATATTCATTCCTTAGTCTTTCACGACTGCCACGTTCTTCTGCTTCGACCATTACAATGTCTCGGCGAGGGAGTACCGAGTTATAGTAGGACCTCGCACACACAATTTTCTGAGACAATCTTCGGCTTTTCTTGTGTATGTATGCTTCGCCTGTGCTAGCGTGTACATCATCCAACTTTGGTACTTCATATCCACAAACGTAGGCCGATCTGGTAAACGTGAATTGCACATTTGCTTCTGGAGATGACGTATGTCCCATGAATTGTAGTACGTACTCATCCAGGACTACTCGTAGCTGTTGCAATGCATCGGAGCCTAAAACATCAACAAGTTCCCTGAACTGTGGAGCAATTTGTGATGCAGAGGATGAAGATTCCATCACAGAGTCCTCCATAAGTCGCAAGTCACCCATTGTAACTTGAACCCCTTCAAGGATGAGGAAGGCGCTATCTGCCTCTGCGGCAGCACGTCGTCTGCCGTTCAGACGTGGGACTGTGCTTTCAGTTGGATGAGGCATTGGAATATTCATTCTTCGAACTGTATCTGCGACCGCTGTTCGTCTCCGCTTTGACGTTTGCCGGTATGCTCTCTTCGTAATGACATGTGAATATTCGTACGAACCGGCATCTCCGAACTCCAACCCCCCTAACCTTCGAATGTCTGTTGGAATGTGATCCAGCATATGCCACTTAAGAGTGCGCATACCGGACGGATGAAAGTCTTGGAACACCACTTCCGCTTTTCGTTTGAAATCTGCGATGTCGGCCGACGCGCGAGATATTAGTTCATCGGTCCATGAATGTTTCGTTCTCAGTCGCAATATGAATTGCTTTGCATTGACATAAGATACGAATGTCGACGTAAGCAAACATCGTATTTCCTCTTCACAGTACCTGTCCAACATCCACGACATGAATGGGACGACTTGGTCAATTTCATGGAAATCTCTTGCCTCCAGCATGCCACTAATACCATCATCTCGGAACAGTCCGTTCAGACCTGGGCGGCCGGATGGTATTGAGAACGAAACAGTTAATCTCTTACCACTAGGGTTGATATACACGTCTTGAAGGAAGTCATTGAGTTGACGGAGAATGGGTAAGCGAACGTGGGCAAATGATCGAGCGCCGTTCCCGGCTGCTCCGAACGCAGAAGTTTTCAGTTCGGTACTGCGAAGCCTGTCACAGATGCATTGCAGTAGCATACGTGATATTCCAAGGTTGAATAAATGCATTGGTTCACAAGTGAACGCGGCATATACGTCTAGTTGTGGTACTTCACCGACGAATGGGAAGTTGTGTAAAACAGGGAGGCGATGATGAAGAGATGCATCCGAAAGCAACGTACTGGCTCTGGTGCGCTTCAAACGAGCTTGATGTGGCCGGATATGCTGCTCTTCCTCTGCGGAATGTAGGAGATCCTCGTATTCCCCCAACATATCCACAGTGTTGTGGAGTTGTCTCTTTTCGGATTCATGTCTTCCGACCAGGCACTGCTTCGGAATATGGCATCTGTAGCACGGCTGATTAGTACGGGAGGTCTGCCTTACGCCTAGGAGATCCTTGGCTTCAGGAATATCTGCGACGTAGGAACCAAGAACGACATGACAATGGAGAGGGGTCCGTAGCATAGTTCTGCATGAAAAACCACGCATTGCCACGGATACGAGGGGTTGAAGAACAACGTGAATAGCGTTGTGGAGAGCATTTATCTTCTCGTACCGTGTCTGTTGTTGGACACTTCTTCGGACGTCGGCGGCATCTCCATCGACCCGGAAGTTGACATCCACAAATCGGGAAGCCGGAAGATAAGCAAGAATGGTATTTCCAGATGTGATTAGTTTCCTTCGAAGTCGAGTATTGTAGTTCAGAAGTGTGATATGGATAGGGTAGAATGTGACAGCGGTTGGCTTCATTGATGTAACAGTTTTGTCGCTGTAGCATTGCAGAAATCCAACGAAGGACTCACCACGGGATGAGTCTGCACCAGTCCACATTACATCAGAGTCTGCGGCACGTTGTATTATGCTGCGTACGATCGGTACGGCGATGGTACCCAAGTCTGAGCATACAGGGTTGGAACGTTGAACTGCATTGGAAGGATGCATTACGATGTCGTTGTCGTGAGCACAACGCATTTGGGAACGAAGAACGTCAACAGGATCTCGACTATACAATACCTCATTACATCCGGCTGCGTCTTGAACGTGTATAGTCTTGAAACCGTTTCGCATGAACTGGTCATGAGCTGTTTTCTTGAGGTGCGATATCAACGAAGAAGAAGAGTTCACGTGTTGTAGAACACGATCTGTAGAGAAGTGCGGACATCGCATGATGTTGAATAGCTTATCGACATGTGACTTTCCAGAGGAATCTACAATATCCATCATGATATTTAGAAACGTCCTTGTAGCATCTTCGGGCCCAGAACGGATAGGTTCTTCTTCGGGAATCGGTTCCAACTCTCGGTGTTCAGGAGGGGAAGTACGAGGCAGAGAACCATTCGGGGGTGTATTGAAAATTTCCGGGGAGCTCGAGTCCCCAACTTGTTCGAAGTGTGGTAATGCATGTAAATCCAAAAGAGGAGCATGGTCCTGTTCTCCAGAACTTCGTGGGCCTCTTGAACTTTGGGGATGATGTTGTTGGCGACGAAGTTCATATTGCAATGTAGAATCGGCGTGAAGCACTTGGCATCGGGCTTCATGGACACTGCGAGCCATGGCATTTGTTGTCTTGAAAGAGCACTGTTGGTGACTGCAAGTGAAATACGTCGGCGGCATTATTCTTGTGTGGGATATCAATTATACTTGGAGTTGGTGCGGGATGGTATGGACTTCGCCTGTGTCGATATGCATTCAATGCAAAGATAGTTACTTTGGGGAGAGTGCGTAGGAGATGTAGGCGACGAAGATATAATGCTTAACCTGTCACGGAAAAAGACTACAAATTGCACGCAGTTTCATGGATGCTGGAGTGTAATAGAAATGACGTTTGTCGTCAAATTTACGTGCGAAAAAGATTACGGTAATTTGTACTAAAATTAATTAATTATCCCACGGATATGTTTTGTAATTATCAATCGCAGTTTCAGAGCTCCCGGGCCACGTCAAAAATTGCCAAGAATAAATTAAATATGCGAAATTCATTTGTCGCGGGACCCAATATTGTCAATTTCAAGTGCATACATTACTTCCGCGGTCACACTACCGAACCTGGCGAAAACGTGGCGTTAACGTGTTTGCGAAGGAGATAATGAAGGACAATTCAGCGCACGGATGCGGAATCTGCGTGCGTCCTAGGCAGACGTCGCTGGGTGGTACCCGTCACGCGTTTTGGGCGTGACGTTTCCCACTCGGCGACGCTCTCGAAGCCCTTTTCATGTTGTGCCTTTCCTGAAACAAGGAGGCGACGATGACGACTCGTACGTGAGTAGTGGAAGTGGGGCGAGCCAGGGGAGACGGCTAGTTTATGATAAATAAGGGCTGTGCAGTGGCGTGCGACATGCTTTATGTCACAAACTGTAAAATGGTCCAGCAGCGCAGCGCAGTGCTGATGTGGACAAACGTTACGCAGTAGAGGTTTTTTGCATTTGCGTTTTTTCGGCATACATGTGGTGGAACATAGTAGTCCACCACAGTAAGGTGGAATGATCATTTTACTTTTCAAGCTGAAAAGCCAATCTCAGTTTTCTGCTTCCAAAGGTTCTTCACGAAAAGTTTGTCATATTCTCCGTGGCGCGGCCAGCCTATCAGAACTAGCGGTGTTGCTCGCAATGGTACCAGACCGTACCCGTCCGACGGTCACGAGACGTGAGTAAGCGAGAAAGAAACGTTGTAAGCCAAAAACAAATACTTGTTTCAATAAAAGTAGCGATATCAAAATACGTTTGGTAATGGACATACCGTCTAGGGCTTCTAATATGGAACGCACGGAGTTGGCATTGCAGCCCGGGACGTCTGTTAGAACACGCACGCGTTCAGGTACGGATTCATGGCCGCGTTCTTGCGACGGCGCACTTAATGTGGGCACGCGTCTTAAATATTTCCTCCCTCGACGAATGAAAAACTGCTCCCGCGACCAATGCCTCAGTCGTCCCGCGACCATTGATAATATGTCCCCCTTCACGAGACTTGCGCCAAGTCGATTTGCAAATGATTAACTAAACTTGAAAATAACATTTACTCAATTCCACTAAGTACGCAAGCCTGATAAGACGGAAAGCTCTACTCCTCCCTATCCATGCCCTCGAAGTCGTTTTCCTCTAACGTGATGGGATCCCCGGTGACAACGTCTTCTGGGTCAGGAGTGGCACGACCGTATAGTACTTCCTCATCTTCCGCAGGGTTTCCGGGTAGTTCCGTTTCCTCGGGATGGATTGCACAAGCCAATGGAATACCATTGTGTACTCGAACCCTATTTCCAGTTCTTGGGAGTTCATGTATATCGGAGTGCGTATTCAATGGCTCGTGATCATCGAAGGGATCAAGGCTTCTGGCCTGGCTTGGCCCATGAAGAATTGTGCAGTCTTGTATTGCGCCCAACCAGGAACATATGTAGGAACGAAATGCAGACGGGGTCAGAGCGATGTAGAAGTTTCCGTTTCCTGGGTATTTGTAAGCAACGGTGTGTTCCCTGTTCTCGTTGTGCAGACACTCCACAAGGTCATGACAGTTGGTTACTGTCGTTTCTATTTCGAGACGCGTGGAATCCGCGCTAAGTGCTTCTCGAAACAAGGCAGCACACTTCCGTAGCATGGTTCTCACGGCGAAAGGTAGCATTGCTTCGAATGATGAACGGAGCAAGGTTGGTTCCATGCCGCCTTTCCGTACAGAAGTCTCCCATTTCCTCTTGAAGTCCATGACAATGGCGGTCATCCATGCATCCACACGCGCAATGCTTATGAGACTTCCATCATCTTCAGAGCTGGAAATGTTGCCCCTGAACATTTCGAAAGCAATCCTTGCCGGCTCGTTCCCGAACAAATGGTCAACAACACTTGGGTCAGTACTGCGGTCCAAGAAACACTCTGCACCGTCCTTACATAGTCCTTCAAAAGAAGCTTCCCTCCACCGTGCAGTGTCTGCATTCCCGGCCGCGTCCATTCGAAGAATTTTGTGGTAAGCCTCTTCCATCTCCTGCTTCCGACGACTTTCCTGTTCTTCAGTTTCAGAGCCCTGCCGAGGAGTGATAATCATGGAGTACCCGAGCATGCTGAAGTACGCCTTGAACAAAGCCTTCTTCCGGCAGCCGAGAACTTCTGCTGCGAGTCGTAGAAACCGGCGACGTAAAATATCATTGGACAGTAGATGATCTCTGCATTGGATTAGTTCATCCCTTGTTGAATCGATTCTGTCTTTCTCCCTTGTTTCGATTATAGCCCCACCAAGTATGGTCTCCACTGCAGCTGTGCTCGTGGAATAAAACTTACCCTCTTGTGCAATAGTGGTCAAGCAAATGGGCACAGCAAGATTCTTGCAACGGAACCTATCTTGACCGTCGGGAAGTATCTCTTTGAATATGGCACCCAACGGGTGCCATTGTGGAAGACCATTGAAGACGAACAAGTCAAGTGTCATGTCCATGTACACGACCCTCCCACGCCAGTCCTTCACCACGGGACGATCAGTAACGACACTGTTCGGGAACCAGTGCAAGTCTCTGTACAAGAAGCTGTGAGTCGTTGGGCACATTTCAATGACCAAGAATGCTGAATATCTCCGTAAACCAGCATCGAGAGCCATTATTGTCGATGTGTACTGACGCTGTACCCCGGATTGCAGATACATGTCCTTACGCCCGAGAACGGATGAAATCTGATTACGAGTGATACAGCCACGACCGCGATCAGTTGAGGAACTGCCCATACTTCCTGCAGGTTGCGATACAGTTGCGGAACGAAGAGTTGCATTCTCCGAAGTCAAAGACAGGATCTTCTCTGCTTGAACCTTCTTGCACTCTTGAAGCATATCGACAAGCATCTCTAGGTTTCTATATTCCCTTCCCTTTGCAACTGCAGCTTCTTTCATCTTGTTGATCCGCTCATGCAGCTCCAATACTTCCGCTGCAGGAAGCAGATCAGGCTCGGTTCTTCTGCTTTCATTGCCCGATGATCTGACTTGTCGGGGATTGGAAGGACCACTACGCGAACTCCGCACGTTTTGCAAAGGTATTCGACTGCCTTCGGCGTGGTTCCGTTCGATGGGGTGCATTCCGTCTCCTACTCCATTACCTGGCCGCAGTGGACCTTGCGACGGATGGCCATTACTTGTATGCCTTCCGCCTGGGAGGTTCAAATCAGGTCCATCACGACGTCGGTCGGCACGGGGCGCGGATGGTCCTGGCCCGTGACTTTCAGGTTGAACGCGATGCACCAATGTCCTCTGCCCTGTTCTCGTCGTATCTTCCGGCTGAGCACGAAGTCGGTCCGTTCGGGATGCGGATGGTCCCGGCCCGTGACTGTCAGGTTCGACCCGAACAACCGATGTCCTCTGCACTGTTCTTGTCGTCTGTTCCGGCTGATCACGATGTCGATCAGTAGGGGGTTCGGATGGTCCTGGCCCATGAGTCCCAGGTTGATCACGATGAACTGATGTCCTCTGCCCGATTCTAGTCGTCCCTTGCGGCTGGTTACGACGTCTTTCAGTACGGGGCGCGGATGGTCCTCGCCCGTGACGTTCTGGTTGACCAAGATGAACGGATGTCCTCTGCCCGGTTCTCGTGGCCTGTTCCTGTTGTCCACTTCTGCGTCGGTTTGGACCGGGTTCCGATATGACTGCTGTGCGTGGCTGTTGTCTATCCTCGCGGCGATGGTTCGAGCCCCCCCGGCGATTAGGAGCGTCCGATGTGAGAGCAACTCCGACAGTCCTAGCATGCTGGTCTTCATTTCCCCTCGTATGATCGTTCTCAATTTCATTAACCTCCTCCGTTTCAGGGACTTCATCTTCAGATAGATCGAATCGAAATGGTACTTGGGGCGGTAACGTAGGTCTTCCTGCTTCAGAATCTGTGGATGTACGCGATAAACGTGCTGCCACGACCGGGCTGGTTCGAAGGTCACTGTTCTGGCCTTCATCTTCCTCAGTCGCAGCACGAGTTGCGGACCTTGTCCTGTTGCTGACATGGCAAGCCAACCGTGCCCGCTGCGTGCTCAGCTGTATCTCCGCCACACGTCGTTTCATTGGGAATGTTGCGCGGTGCCTTGGTCGGGTATGCTGTTGTTTTTTGGACGTGATGAAGAATGCGATACGACGCAATAACGTTATGGGGAAGAGATGTACCTCTTACATGTTTACTTCCCTATGTTCAGGAAAGTCTTACTTAGGTTGCAATACCTTATCATTACTATTACATTAATGTCGTACATCAGTACCGTGTGCCGTACCATTGTTAAGGTACGGACCTGGAACAATATTTTCTGTGGAACCCTGAACATGTTCCTCAAGACCTTCTGTACTGGAATCCCGAACCAAGTATCATATACGGGGCAGAATGACGGAAGAATTTATTTCATATTGAATGTCAAGGTCTTGAGAAGACCTTGACATTCAATATGACATACAATTATGTGTGCGTGATTGTTCTTCCACCAGGGCCAGGAACGGGTTGCATGCGCCCAGACTCCCAGGATTCCGTTGCCCAACGGCATTCGAGGTTCAAAAAGTTTCCACTGGAAACTGGCAAACCTCGAACGCTTTCTGTCCAAGCCCGGTACACATCCGGGTTTTTGACTGTTCGGCTTTTAATACTGAATTGGGGTTTCAACAATACTGAAACAGTCCGTAGTGGTCTTATAGAATCGTGATGACCGAAGTAAAAAAAGGAACGCCATAGTTTACCAGTTGTAAGTTGCTGATCATTAAAATAAATACTCTGTGGAATGACGTCTGTTTATATCAGAACGCGGCACCTGCGCAAGGAAGATTCACACCAATTGTTGCGTCGGCAACCGTACTATTCTAGGGTTACGTCCCACGTAGGAAGGGTAAGTACAATATCTTTGGCTAGATGCCAACAGGTCTATACCCTGGGCCAGGTTCGAACAGGTCTATACCCTGGGCCAGGTGGGAACAGGTCCATACCCTGTCCCGGGACACCTGGTCAGGTGCCAACATGTCCGTACCCTGCGCTAGGTGTGAACAAGTCGACCAGTTTAGACGGATCCCTGTCCCAGTACGGTTAACTGTATAGGGTGGAAGAAACATTTTACCCAGGTACTTTCCCGCTGAGCAATGAACGGAAGCGTGACAGCATGCATGCCGAGCCTACATGCACGGAGCATGCTCCGTGCATGTAGGCCCGGGCTTAATCGAACACGACATAATTGATCATGTCAACTTGGGCCCAGTAGTGCTCTGATGATCCAGACTCGGCCCAGTGGACATGATTACATGTACAGTGGTAGTCACTTTGTTCAAGTGATGCATAGTCTCCCTGCAAGCACCCCGAACACTTTCGTTGAAGTATTACCATGACGCTATAGCGTATTGGTTCCAATATTAATAGTCGAACCGATACTGGCTGGCATTTTCCGTACAATAATCACACCCCTCGCGGGTCATTGCTTTCCAAGAAGAACTTAGGTGCACCTACTTCACTTCTCCCGCGACAAATGAAGTTATTTCTGCGTTCATAATTTACATCAATTCCTTGAATAAACAAGTTGGTCGCGGGACGAAGGATTTCATAAAACTGGCCCGTCGCCTCGACATCCGGTTGGTTTTCTATTCCATCATGAAAGACCTGTGCAAGCCTTCAGGGCGGGCAGTCCGAAAAACGGCGCTGACATGGCGGCGCCACCGCGCAACTCTCTCGCCCCGTTTCCGCGGCTTTCGAATCCAGTCACTCGTCGCGCACCACGCAATCGAGCCCGGATCCTTTCGTGGTGAGCCCACAGCGGAACAAAGTAGTAGTAGAGTGCAACACGACTTTTCCTCCCCTGCAAGTACTTATCCCGTATGTGGCATTTCCAGCTCGGGTGTAATGCAGCACACAGATAGCATGATGCCAGTCTTGACCGCGACAACCTGCGCCGTTTTGAGTGGGAGTAGCGACCCCTGGGGTCGCTACTCCGACCCAGAACCTGATGCTCCTGTCCGCTTCCTGTCCGCTGGGCCAGCGGACAAGAGCATCACGTTCTTCTTGCGTTTGCGTACTCTCTGTGACGAGATGAGCTTGGGTATGACACACGTCCACAGAGGCTGACCTAGCGCCACCGGGTATGTATCCTACTAGGATATATACCCGGTGGCCGTATATATATAGCCTTATATTATTCACTATTTCAAGTGTCGTGCGACCGATGATAAGTATACAGAAGTACCGCGACCGATTATATTTGTTCCCCAAAACCACACGGGACCGTTTATGTTTTCCGAAATGAAGTCTATGTGCAGAAGTTGAGAATGCTTTCCCAAACCTGACTGCTACGAAGACCGTCAAAATCCCCGACCAAGTACAGCCGATGCATCGGTCTCGTACACATAACGTACATACCCCGTAAGTCATCAACAAGTCCGAGCTGATGATGTTTGCGTTTGCATGCAGAGAAAATCACAGTCCCAGCCTCACGTCCTTGACACCCCGCAACAGTACTCACTCTAATGCCCCTGTCGTTCAACTGCGATGCGTAGAATGGTTCCCTCTGCAATCGGAATTCATCGCGCAGGGCCATTAGCAACTCCTGTACTTGTTCAGCGTAGATAGTGAGAATAAGAATTTCTTCAAACTTGTACTTCCCCTTAACAAATTGAACAAGTCTTGCACATACAGCAGCCTCCATTCTGCTACTTTCCCCATTGCCTCGAGGCGTCGCACGTATGAAAGAATCAGGTGACAAATTGACATAAGGGTCGAAAACCCGCAGCGGCTTGTCAACGTCAAGTTCGCACAGTTCTCTTATACTTCCACCGCAAATGATAGCCTTATGCAATGGTAAGTCCGTCGTATTTGTGAGAGGAAAACCGAAAGTACGTACATTCCTTCCTGACATGTGGTTTCCAAGGTTGGCAATTGCTGGGTGCATCCTGTACTGAATGTCAAGGACATTGCTCGTGATACGATTACATCCCAACTTAGACTTATGAACTGGAACCAAACGCTCGAATAGGGACGTGCAGTACATGTACTGGAGGATGTTGTGCGGGCTTTTCAGTACAGGGGCTTGCTGCAAGGGGTCTCCGAGCATAACGATAGCTGGAAAGTTCTTCATGTTCCGTGCATCGCAGAGCATATGCATGAACGGAAATAAATCCACATCCGGTACTTGGGACGCCTCATCCACGATGACCATGTCAACTCGTTCTGTGATATGAGCATTCCCTGTGTTCATTGAGGACAACTTCCACGCACATCCGAACGTGCAGAGCGTGATTGGGGGTCCCTTATTTGAACGGCTGATCACTCGGCACCCGTCTTGGCTTCGGTGACCGAAGAGAGAATTGTATCGGTGGATGTTTTGTTGTGTACCTGCTGCGTCTACGCTCCGTCGACTTTCATTTGGAGCAATACGCCTAAAATGTGGATAGTACACTGTCCCTTCTTCTGAACCATTCCGGAATAATCGGAAACCCTTCAACAACTTCGTCTCAATGACATTCAATGCGTTGTTTGTGGCGGCCATGATTAAAATGTTAAGTTGGAGTTTGGGAGCGTGCAGTGCTTCAATGTTATCACGAGTGAATTGCCCTTTTTCTATGTTCTTCCGAGCGTCTTCGGCAGCGAATACAATGTCTACAACATTGGAACCATGAAACGCAGCCCCGATGATGTGCTTGATAAGAGATGTTTTCCCTGTTCCAGGCGGTCCAGTGACCGCGTACAATTTCTGGATTGGGGCCAGTCGAGACTTGTTCGCAAGAATGATCATGGAGTCCAGAACAGCAGCCAGCTGACTTATATTCATTGACTCGAGGCCGTCGTCGGAACAAGGGTTACAGCCTGATTTCCGAGGTCCGAACATGGTCAAATACAAACGCTCTCCGTCGCATAAGTCCTGACCGATGTACTTTATCGCAGCAGCGAACTCATGCCAATTCCTCTTCTTCGCATCGTTGAGGTCATGAGCAATACGGCTCTCATGATGGGCCGATCGGTCGGACATCAGAATGATGCGAATATCCTTCGGCACCTTGCGGTACTGCCCGAGAGACTGCAAGGCATGTGCTTCAGAGCGTACCGAGCCCCATACTCTGAAAATGGCTGCGGTGGGGCCTGCACCATGTCGTGGTGTGCCGCGATGGGACTCACCTAGAATTACAACTGAAAGAGACCATGTTACGGAGTATTGGTCTTCTATGAAGTCGACGTCGGTCACAATGCCGAAAACAGTCTCCCAAACTCTAGTCTGCCCTCGGCTGATGAATAGGCTCTGGACTGTGACTTCATCGAATCGAAACACTCTTCTTGCTTGGAAGGATTTGGTACACACGTTTCTGAGGTTCATTATACGGGGCTCTCCACGATCCATGTTCCCTTCATGAACCATTTCCCAGACGTCGGGCATGGTTGTCACATCCGTCGGGCTCGGAAGGTCTGGGGGACACTCCCAGGCGTCCGCGCACATTGTTATCGTACAAAGTTGTGTAGCCAATGCATAACCAAGAACAGTGGTGAAAGTAGAAATATAGTCGCCCCAGGTTCTAAATGCATCCGGCAATGTCCCGTCTTCGTTACCTGTGAAAACAATCTGAGATTGTATCCAGGCATTTGCATGTAATCCGTGGCCTTCGGAGAACAGTCGCTGGGCGGACCATTTCATGAACAGGTGCATCCCATCAGGCAAGGAATTTGTGTCGAACCCCGAAATGCGCGATGGGATGATTGGGTGGTAAATGACGTCCATGATAGCGAACTCCTTGGGCAGAATTCTTGGAAACGGCAACGATAACCGAAGAGGGAAAAGGTATGCTTCCGAACGAGGCGAGGATTTTGGATGACTTTCAGGTCGAGAATGAAGTGGTTGTACCTTTACGACATGTTCCGGTGCTGGAACGGAACGGGGAATGGAGTATATTATCCTTTGCTTCTTTGTCGCACCTTCCTCCGATGATTCAGGACAGTCATGGGGGGTTTTGAGACAGGCCAGCGGAGCTGGAGACATTAGGCCTCGTTGCTGGGCTGCAGCGACTTGGGAAGGTATTGGGTGCTGTGGGGTATTTGTACATTCTGGTGCCGTAAGCGTGAGGAACCGGGCTTGGTCTGGGGATGCTTGATTAGGAGACCCTGGAACAGATAAACAGGTAGTACGATCGGGTGCATTTGTCGCCGGAGCACGGAGTTCTTTGCGTTGTTTCTGAACTTGTCGGTTTACTCGGCGGATAATCGCTGGGGTCTTCCAGATTCGTTCTGTGTTATTTTCTTGAATTCCTGAAGAGGTAGGGATTCGTTCGCTGGAGGGCCTTTTGTTCGTAGAAGGACTGATATCCAAGGTAAGGAAAGGAGGAACGATGTATATGGTTGGAGCTGAACCCGATGCGGTCATGAAATCTGGTCCCCAATCTTGGTTGCAAAGAGGACAACACCTGTCTTGTTCCGTAGGATTAGGACGAGGGGGGATGTTCGCGC
The DNA here is from genome assembly GCA_032358295.1 of Pterothamnion heteromorphum. Lineage (NCBI taxonomy): Eukaryota > Rhodophyta > Florideophyceae > Ceramiales > Ceramiaceae > Pterothamnion > Pterothamnion heteromorphum. Next base: position 3,601 of record JAULBV010136660.1, on the reverse strand, counting down.
CTATACACAGAGTTGAGACCAATGTGAGGTCCGGAAGGATGCATGGCCTTTGTGGAACATGGTCGGAATAGGAGCTTCTGTGTTGACGGGCTTGTTCCTTGTGAACTGACTCTCTAGACGTACGAGGAGGGACAGCTACGTCTAGTGACACAGACATACCGCTTTGAGACGTATCACCGTTTCTTGAAATAAGCTGACCATCATCGCCCTCCGAAAGGTTGATAGGGGCTCGTGCGATACCCATATCAGGATCACCGCTCTCACGTTCGTCCCGAACGTTTTCCGTATGTTCCGTGGAGGGTTGGCGGTTCTCCAACTCTCTTGTTTGTGCTTCAGTTGTATTCCGGCGCTTTCCATGATCAGTCGATGTATTCGAGGCGTTTGCTTGCCGCAATGGTTGTGTGTGACGTTGGATAGTTCGCCTCCGCCTGTCATTGACGCTGTACTTGTCCGGTAAAGCGTCATCTTCGTCCAGACGATATGTGTAGCGGTGCCGTATGAAGTACTGAATTGTCATCGAAACGAAAAGCGAAGAGTCTCCCATAACACCTTCGCGCAGGTCGAGGGGAATATCGGAACTTGATGCACGATCAACGCAGTGGTGGAAAGAGTTCAGGACTTGCCCGACAGCGAGGCTAAACGGTTCAGACCAAGCGTCATCATATGCTGCAGAATTACTTAGGATACCCCCATGAACCAAGATATAGATGAGCAGGGAGACGAAGCCGCATCCCATTCCTGTCCTAGGCCCTGTACTGTACGACATGCTTGTCTTATAAGCAATCGTTGCGTCGATGAGATATTCCTTCCGCAGCACGCGCCGATCTTGGCGACCTGTGGGTACTGCATGTTCGTAGTGCTCCTTCGAAGCGGTCTCCATTACTACATCCCGCGTCCCACTGCATATGTCGAAGAGGAGGCTGGGCATCCGGGTATCAACTTCGCTGTGGAACCACGCCAGATCCTCTACGCCGAGGTTGTATTCGACTTGGTGCTGCCCTGTGTCATGGTTGAATGCGCGCGCGCAAACATCCAGGACGGGTAAGGGAGAAGTCTTGTCCTGACTTTCACGTATTTGAGCAAGAACGAAACCAAGCCAGTTGATGAAGTGGGCATAGAGACCCAGAACCCAACCGCGGCCTGTAGAATTCAAGAACCATACGTAGGAGTGATCAGGATAGTTGCGCCGAGCGATCTTCTCTTTTCCAATAGTTGCCACCCAGCCGTCAGTCATCCATGATCCAAGGCGAGGACCGATGAACTTGAAATCTAGGGGTGTTGATGCCGTCTTCCGCGCGATGTTCGACGTACGCTTCCAAGCAAATCCCCGAACCATGGAAGTTAGGGCAGAAGGGTAGAACCGATAAGCCAACCGGGCATTTTCATCCAGTAAGACAAGAACGCGGTGAGCGAATCTATCTGCGTTGTGTTTCGTCATAGCGCCAGGCTCTTCAACATACACGCGGAATGACGGGGATGTGAAATGAGATACCAGTAAACAGAACATGCGCGCATACCAGACTTGTGAGTAGGCCCCATCGTCTCCATCAAATTCTTCTTCGGTTTCGGCGTTGATGACGAAGTCCGCTCCGGCATCAAGGAGGTCGGCCGTGCATCTGTAAGCAGGGCCTGGGCGACGGCCTGGAGTAGAGCGAGAATGGGAAGGATGATTACTGTTATCGGCACTTGAAGGAATGTTTCCGGTCGAACGACGCGTGCGAGGCGGCATAGATGCGCGTTTGGAGGGAGCAGAAACAGAGGAGGTACCAGGAAAGATGATTCGGCTGGGTGGAGGTAGAACGCGCGCCGCGACAATTGAAAAGTAAAGTTACTTTACAATTGAAAAGTAAAGGTACTTTTCAATTGTCGAGGCACATGTTGGGAGCAGGGTTATTATGCTGAGATGATCATTTATTTGTTTTACGTGAATACGCAGGTAGCTTAAGCTAATGGTAAGCACCACGTGTCTTGCCAACTCTACTCCAGCAACCCCCATCCCTGCCGCACCCACGTGCCTGGCAACCTTGGCGTACAAATCGACTTCTGGCCCACTCCACGCACACGTAGGCTCAGTCACAACAGATTGAAAAAGTCGTGTCCCAGAAAATAGGGCTTTTATTCGCCAGGACAGAAAACGTCGTGTCCCAGTTCACCCAATAAGAATCATTAGTAGTGGAGAGGATACGTCTTCCGGCCGGTTCGTACAAGCGATTGATGAGCGGCCGTCCGTTACGCTTATGACGTCGCGAGAAGAGGGTTATATGCAGGCGCGACGGCATGCAGGAGGCGGACCTAGACACTGCTCGAGCGTACTTCACTACTTGTGAGCGCGACGCAGCCGAGTACCAGCGAGAACATGGTGCAGACGAACACGGCCTTTCGCCAAGTTGGGGCGGTTAGACTCGTTGTTTCAGTACGAGACTTGAAGAACGGGCTGGCGTGGTTGACGACGGCAACGGCGTCGATGTGCAGGCTTTGGACAGAGACCGTGCTGGCGTCCGCATCGCGCAGGTGAATGTCACCGTCAAAGTGGAACATGAGCGCGTTGGTGACGCCGACGACGGAAACTGCGGACGCGGGGAGGAAGTGATACCGGGCGTCGATAAGCGCCGGTCGGGAGAGCGCGGGGATGACGGGCTCATCCACCCTGGAGGCCGCGGGCATGGGCGAAGGCTTCCAGCGTGCTACGGAGTAGTAAAACACGTTGCTGCAAAGGTCGAACGACAGCCATTTCGAACAGCCGCAGGCTATTCCCCGACATCCCTCGTCTACCACGGTGCACGCAGGAGCTGGCACTCGCGGATGGCAGTTCCTGCCAGGGATGGTAGTTCCTGCCACCGTATGTCACCGCGCCATACCGCCGTCTATTGCCAGAAAACGCCGACCAGCACGGTACTGCGCAACTCCGCGGGCTGATCCCAGCATCGTACTCCTTTACCAATATTTCCACAATCTCCTTGAAACCGTCGTCCTCTGCGCCAGATAGATAAAGTCGCCGACATTTCCGTTTGCCTCCCAACGGGACGCGACCGTTCCACGCACGACGTCGTCGATGACGAGGCGACGGCCTTGCCCCAGATTGAACCGCCCGGTGGAATCATCCCTGGCGTACATACGGGTGTTGAGGTCGATAGGGTCAGCGTCGCGCCAGGTGTCGCTATACTGTACCGGGCAACCGGCGGCCTCGACATCGCCGCGTTTGCGTTGAACCAACTTGGTGCGCTCGCTCTGACCATAACGCTGCAGGTCGTGCTAGTCGCACAGCGAGTTGACTTCCGGCCGTCATGGAGACATGATATCTCCAAGGCAGGCGTGCTGATGACGCGTAAGATAGACATCAGCGGCTCGATCTCTGGCTCTCATGAGAACAGCGGGCGACCAAGCAGCATCTCGCGCGTAAAAGCGCGCGAGCCGAGCAGGATATTCGGGGCTCGGTACCACAATGCGACGACGTCGTGTGTTTACTTGCTGACTGGCAGCGAGCTAACGCAACCAACGCCAAACTCGGCCAGTACGATGGTGTCGGACTTGACTTTCATAAGGATGTTCTGGATCTTGAAGTCGCGGTGAATGACGGATAAGGCGTGGCACTACCTGACCC
>JAULBV010135550.1:0-23203 GCA_032358295.1 Pterothamnion heteromorphum | reverse complement strand
TGAACTTCGACTTAGGACAAATGGTAGTTCACGGTGTTGTCGGTGCAAGGACGTGTTGGTGGGTGAGGACGTCGTACGGGGCCAGACCAGGGAGTAAAACCATGGGGGTTACACGCCGCAGATAGTTCACGAAGTAAAGAATGGCGGAATGAGCCAATAGTTGAACGGCAGGTATGAACTTGCATTTCAGGTAAAACTTTTAGATTTTGAAGTGTCACTCGTTCCGCAAACTGATCACGGTTTTAAAATTATTCTGTTGAGCACACAACGTGCCGTGATGTATCCGCCTTACGGGCGCGCAGCCGGTTGCCATTGCGTTTCATTGGGCGAGCCCACAGTGCTGGCGGGGACATGAGTGAGTGCCAGGAGATGCGTCGTGGACATATTACAGGACGGCAAAGAAAGGGTGAGGCCGGGAGTGTGACGTGTACCGGTGCTGTACAGTTATACACGTATGCAACGGGAATCGGCGCCCCCTTAGAATCCGTGGCGTCGGGACCCGCTATGCGCAGAGGCTTTTCGTCGTTGTGCAAGGTTTTATGAGGACGTCAATACTGCACTTGTAGTTGAAGGAGGCAGTGCTCCATTCGTAAGAAAGTGGTTGTAAAGAATTGACTTCGTTCGAAAGGCGACATGCGTGTCCCAGCGCGCCAATGAAATGCAAGTATATAAAATGTACTGAGAGTACGGTTCCCAGTAACAGTACGTCTAGACGATACGTATGCGTACGACTAATGCATTAGTATGGTTGGCTGTCCACATGTGGACAGCCAACCATAAGATCGCAAGGATAGACCGACGACCGTCCCGTCATAGTGAGGTAAAGAATCATGGTTTATCGCGAAGAATCAAGGCTAATCAAACGTCGCCAAACAAGCCCAAGCTCGCCCGAACTCTACAACGTTCAACATCATCGGGAACTTCAAGGAGTTTTTATGGAAAGCGAATCGTAAGTACAAAAAGGTCCAATGAAAACGAAAATCAATCTACTGTCGATCTCTTCTTTCAACATTTCTTAAATTGTATTCCTCTGGCCTTTCACTGAAAACTCTCTGTCGCACATGTCGTAGGTTGGTTTAGGAAAGGTCTGCTGTGCGTCTGTGACCGTAGAGGGATCGTCACCGACGCTGGCTGACGACTCGTCAGCCAGCACTGTGCGCCGACGCCTTTAATGCTGTAAGGCCTCCTAATCAGGCGTATTAAATCTCTTAACTAAACACGTTCAAACTTGTTCGTCGCCTACCGTTCCGTCGCGCCAAGCCCGGCGCTCCGTCGCATGCGCCACAGCGGCCAGGTTCACGCCCGCGGCCACCCACAGCCCGAACGCACAGCCTAGCGTCGAAGGGCGTGTCCAACTCCCGCGCCGCGTCGTTCTCGGGCAGCGCCCGCTGAAAGGCCGCGTGAATCACCGCGTTGCCGGTGGTGAACAGCCCCGCGGCCGCGACCAGCCCCGCCGGCATTGGCGTCGCCGAGTCCGGCACGCGCCGCAGTGGGTACAACAAGCCGCCGCGTGCGTAGTGCACCAGGAAGAAATATATCAGCGCCAGCGCCGGCGTTGGCATGTGCGGGCGGCGCACCAGCTCGAGGTGTAGCACCGGCACGAGCAGATTCGGGATCGTTGGGTCACGGCAGCCTGTCTCGCCCCTGATCCGCGCACGCGGCTCCGCTCACGATCACGCACGGCGATGCATACCGTATGCATCACCTCAACGGCCGACGGCGACACTAGGGGGAGAGGCGTTCCGCGCGGTATCTGATCGGCGTCATCGTTCAGCGGCAGATGGCGGCGGTCTGACAGGATGTTGCGGTGGGGTTAGAGCGCGTTGCGCGGCGGGAAGGCGGAAGTGTCAGTGATGCCACGCGCAGTGCCTGTGCCGACGTACTTTCGGTTCGCTTTGTGCAGGACTCGGCCGTTCACTGGCGCCTCGACGCCTTTGCACGACGAGCATGCCATGGATACCTACGGCGCGGGTAGGCGGCTGCGCCGCACGGCAGGCGGCGAGCACGCGAGGGATGTAGCATCCCGGTGCTTTGGCGCGTCCCGTCGGTGGGGCATATTCTGCGGAGGGCGTGCGGTGCGGTTCGCGCAGGCGCGTGAGCTTGACGGCGGTGGTGGGTGTGGAGTGGGAGACGGGCAGCGGTCCGCGGCGATTTTGTACAAGTGCAGTTGGTTCCACGCCGCCGCCGCCGCCGCCGCCGGGGTATACTGTAATTTCTGTAATGTTCGTTGGGGAAAGCGAACCTGTCTGTCCACTACACGTAGAGCACGAATTTTCTTAAGCCTATAATGTCGATTAGCGATGAAAATTAAGCACAAGTATAGCAATGTTAGATGTAATAGGTGTACCTGTATCTGTATCGCGTACGAAAGGTATGCTGACTGACGACTTCGTTTCTGAGAAAGGCTCAAAAAATACTATCCGTACGAATTTTGCGCTCTTCTGCCGGAAATAAGTCAATTTCTTTTTCAGAAAACTAGCAAGAGTTCCCGATGATCCCACCACATACCTCCCGTCCTACTCTGCGAACTAAACCCCCTCTCGTCTTGCAATCCGAAATGTAAGTTCACGGAAAATCTTGCATTGCGGAATACCGTCTTCTTTTGCTAACAATTCCTGGGAAAGTTCGAAACAGGTGTTTTTCTTTGTCGGTCGCCACACATACATGCCCTCCTCAACCATGTCCTTGCCCAAGACTACAGCATCTGCTCTGCGTCACTTGTCCACGGTGGAGGTCGGTGTGACCCCACTCGTGGAAATGTTCTGCGTGACGCACTGCGCACGACCGAAATCCGCGCTGAAGAAGTCCTTCCACAAATTCGCGCTCCTCATCCACCCGGACCGCGTCGAGAAGAATGAACTTCGGCAGGCTGAACGCTGAATGCAAACCGCCAGCCGTGGGTTCGAGCTAGTGTGCAAGGCCCTGCAGCGGGAGGTTATGCTCGGCCGCGCGAAAACCGAGAAGGACGCTCATTTGCGGAAGGATATCGTATTCGCCCGCACTGTCTCGGATTGGGAGGAGCAAGTGGACGAATGGGTCTTGCGCGTGGAAGCGAATGAAGAGAAGGCCGCACACGGTGAGCGTCCGGCAGACGGCGGGGCGGATGCTCGCGCTTCAAAAGCGGCCGAGCGTAAGGCAGTTGAGGAAGAAGCCAGGCGCAAGGCCATGCAGGAGGAGCAAATCCGTCGTCGCCGGCAGGCAGAACATGACGAAAGCCTCCTGGCTGCCCAAGTGCAGGCTGAAAATGAGGCGAAAGAGGCCTTGCGTAGGGCGGATGAGGACGCCAAAAAGGCTCTAGAGGACGATCGAGTGCGCGTTGCGCAGGCGGAAGCCGAGGACCGGCGGGGAGGCGCCGCCGACAACGCTAGTCGGTGCGAAGAAGACAAAGCCAGTCGGGATGAAGAGGACAAAGTCGGTCCTCTCGAAGAACGTGGGACGGATGGTGATCGTGAAAGAGAGTCCGTGATTGACGGCGGTCGCCGGGACGGTCAAGGCAATAGCAACGGCGATGGCCTCGCAGGAAGGGACCAAGAGAATGCCAATGCCGTTCGGCAGGATGACGGCGAACAGCCAGGGCAGAGTCCGTCCAATGATGTTCCAGATGAACAAGGCACGCAGGGAGCAGAAGTATATACCAATGCCGGTCGGCACGGTGACAGTGAGCTGCCTGGACAGTGTCAGTCCAATGCCGGTCGGCAGGAACAAGGCACTCACGGATACGGCTACTGGCCGTGGCAGGACAGTTCAGGTCTTCAGACGCAGGAAGAGAAAGACGATGAGCGGCGTGCGGAAGCTGCAATCGATGCTTTCCAAGAAGCCTTGCGAAATGAAGACAATGCCCGTCGAGCTCGGGAGAGAGCCGAAGCGGCGGCTCTGGAATTGGTGGCAGGTGTGAAAATGGGAATGGGAAGTTCTTCCACTGTTTCCCATTCCCATGCTGCTGGAGACCAGGGTGCGCCTGAAGATGTGCCTATTTCAGTAGGGGCCGCGGACGAGGTCACGGCTGACGATGTACCTCTTGAACAAGTGGATACGGACCAGTTGCCTGATGAGCCTGCTCCCGATTCGGATGTTGCAGTCGATGAAGCGGACTAGTCGCCCGATGAGCCTACTGTCGCTGCGGACCAGTTGCCTGAGGAGCTTCCTTTTGTTGCGGATGCTGTAGTCGATGAGGTGGTCGCGGAAGATGTGGATCAAGACGGCGTCATGCGTGAGGAAGTTGGAGTTGAAGAACTGCGGGGAGATGGGGCCCCTCCATTCCGATGCATTCGAATCCCAGAGTACGCCCGGAACATGCAGTCCGGCAGTACGGACGCCACTCGTAAGTTGGACAGGGCCCTCTTGACGGGTGACCACGTCTGGCTGGAGCGGGCTCAGGAGGGAATATCCTGGCTCGTTGAAGTTGAGCAACGCCAAGACCGGAGAGCCGACATGACGAGGTTCATGGATCTGCACAAGTGGCTGGGTACCAGCGAGTAGGCGGTCACTTTTGACCGTTTCATTGCAGCGCACGATGACTCATACTTCCGTATTCCGCGTACCCTTCACTGTGCTCGCACCTTTGCAAGGGATGAGGACGAGGCAATCTATGTAGATCACATGGTACGATTTTTGGAGAAGGTTTGCAGGGAGGGGGGCGAAGTCGCCATACAAGAATTGCCACTGGTTTAACTGGGAAAAAGCCTTCTTCATCGTTGGTGGAACTCGTTTAACTGGACTGGACGCTTCATAGAAGAAGTTTGGGTAATGCACCGGATGGGTTACATGGTTCCATGCGACTCGTTCGATATACCGTGCGAACAAGACTACGATCGTCGGTTGAGAAACGTGTACCCTCCCGTGCCATCGTGGTGGTCTGTTTATTGGTTTCCCGTGGGAGTTCCTGCTCCGCTGCCTCCATTGGTGTACTACTTCCACGACAAGCTGAAGGACGCATGTGGATCCCAGTCGCGTGTTTTGGACTCCGTGCTCCGGAAAGAATTTGCCCTCATGTTTGCTGCAACATGGTGGTCGGAATCCAGCCGCGCGGGACGTGCTTTCATACTTCCCTATGATACCATCCAATGGCTGGCGGCGGAGTTGCACGAAGACCTTCCCATCGACTGTGAGACTGTATTTGGCCGGAACGAGCAAACCTCATTCGGGTGGATACGTAGGAGGATGCAGGACGTCGCTGCAGTACCCTGGCAGTACCAGAATACTCTTTCCTTTGCCCGGCCGGGCCTGCCCGTATCGAAATTCGTGTGGTGCGAGCGTTGTACTGGTCATGTGAACCTACATGAAGTACCAGGTAGGCATTTCATGCGGTCAGGCAAGTTCAACCGCTTGTCGGAGTGTGGCGTCGAAGCAACTTCCCGTGGCCATCGGCCTCGCATCTCCCGCCGAAAGCCGGTTCCGCTGGCCTATCGCAGCGGTCGAGGTACTGCGAAGCGCAGGAGGAGGTATTAGGTCGACTTTGCGGAAGTACGCGCGTGTGCACGAATGTGATAGCCTGCTTTAAGTAGAACCATGTAAACATCTCGCCTTTTATGATGCGTAATACTTTAGCCGGACTAGCCCTTCTTGAAAGGCCAACATTGATTTTGCGTTTGTATGCTGCTTGCATAAGTATATAAACGTTTAAGGAGGTGACGGCACTGTATGTATTGCAAGCAGAGTTGAACGCGTCGGCATCGGAAGAGTTGCCATCTGTGATAAAGGAGAACACTCCATTGCGACAGCGCAGGAAGTTCCCCATCCTTCCGGTCGATGGGGTTTTGCACTGCTGAACAAGTGCAGTGCAAGATATTGCACGTGGTCAAGGTGACGCGATGTATCATCTTCGAATGGCGTTAACCTCCACCTGAAAAGTGGTATTGCAGCTTGTGCAGGGCTGGCATGACTGCGGACTAGGTAGTCAGGGGGACATATCAAGTTGTAGACAGAAGCATAAACCTTGAAATGTGCAGGCAGTACTCCGCAATGTGTTGTCGTCTTGTGGCATATAGGACTACATTTATGTCTCTAACTCTAAGATGAGTATATGTGGTCAGACGTATATACCAAGTTGAAGAACGAAGAATGAATGTTGAAATGTGTCGGTAGTACGCCTTAATATGTTGTCGTCCTGCAGCATGTACGACTACATGTAAGTCACTAAGATAATTATCTGTGGTCAGACGTATAAACCAAGTTGTAGGTCGAAACCTAAATGTTGTAATGCTCAGGAAGTACGCCTCAATGTGCTGTCGTCCTGCGGTATGTTGGACTCCGTATATGTGTCTAGGATAAAAGTACCTGCCCGAATAAACAGAGTTGTATAATAAAAATCAGTACAACAAGAACCAGTCCGTTACCATCTGGCTCCACGCCTGTAGAAGTACAGCGGTTTTGCCAATTAGTGCAGTTACGCAGTGTGCTTGGTCATGGATGAACAGGGTTTGCAGAAGGCCAGACAAAGCATCGCTTCTAACAAAGAGCAAACACGCACGGCGACGGAACTTTTATATCATGGCAATAGGCCTGGCTGATCGGCGCTTCTACGGAATTTGTGCCTTCCCGTCTGTGTTCTCAGGTGTCTGTTTTATGACAGAGACGCAAAGGCACACAGGGAAGGGTCACTTCCCTGTGTGCCTTTGCGTCTCTCTTCTACAGAGACAGTTCTACATTGAATATTCTGCTCCCGGAGCAGAATATTCCATGTAGAACTGCAGAGCGCGTACTGATCCTGTGCGGTTTTGCAGCACTACCGCGCGAAACATGCGCACAGGAGCACAAATTGTTCTCCTGTGCGTATGGTTCGTGTCTAGACATAACCGGTATGCCAATTTGGCATACCGGTTTGGCCTAGACACGAGCTTTGAAACTGGGAGTGGCAGGGCTGAACCTGCCTTATGTGACGTAAGTGGAGTAAAAGTTACCTTGTAGGACGAAAGCCGTCCTACTACACCCGGGTCTAACAGTAAAGGATTATAGGTAATGTATGCATCATGCATACATTACCTATACGGTTGCCATCATGGCAGTAGTTGGGCCTAGGGCCAACATACAGAAAACTCAGTATCCACGTTTTGCCCCGCATTTCTGCATAATTTTGAGCATTGAAGCAGGGCGCGCCACTCACTGCGGCCAATGAATTGCTGTGATAACCGGGCTCAAAAGTTTATTACTAATAAACATACTGCGTGCTACTAGAAACTCCACTTCCAAACATATACTTTCCAGGGAACCAATCAGCGCTGCATTATTTTATTATTGGAAACGGCTGATTGGCCCTCTTGACTTCTGAATTACGGGAGCGGACGTTCTGGTTGCACCCACTTCTCGTAAAACGGGGCGAAACGTGGGTACTTGAGTTGAAGGCAGGGCAGGGCCGTCCCAAACTTGTATGCTCTCAGCTATTGTCGGCCGTCTGTGTATTTTAAAAATTAAAATTCAGGTTGAACCAAACCTTACGGCCGTTTTAATGGAGATTTCTCCGAAATTGTGCCATCCATGACAAGTACCGACAAGTACCGGTCCAGGATGGCTAAATTATGAACACGAATTACATAGATCGGGAGAAAAAGTTGTGATGCAAAACTGCATTTAATTTTTTAAAAAGATGATTTTGTAGAGGGGAACGAAAGGAAAATATGGAATACGTAAAGAAAACAACCCGGAAAGAGGTTTGAGGTGGTTTTAGCCGGTACTGTATCCTTGTCGAAAATTTGGAACAGTGCACGACTAATGTTGAACAAGGAAATATAATTAGGATCAGAAGTGCGAAAATACGGAACACCGTTAAATATGCGCTGTTCCAAGTTTTCATGCTTCTATTCAACTATAAAAGTGCCCGTTCAATATTTTAAGCTCCAAATGCCCCGGCGTTCCAAATTAATCGGCTATTCATAATTTAGCCATACAGACCGGTACAACCAACTCAGTATCCACGTTTCGCCCCGTCTTTCTGTATAATGTTTAGCATTGAAGAGATTGCGCCCCTCACACCATAGGGGCCAATGCATTGCTGTGATCACAGGGCTCAAAATTTTAAGTATATACAAGTGGCCCCCTTGCGTGTAAGAGTACGTACAGTATACGTTTTTGCAGTACACCACAGGTACAGTACACATTGTGTACTGTAACATTACTGTTGTGCTCCTGGCGTTGATTTGTGCCGGTTATGACCTGTACACGTGTTTTGCACACATACAGTACATATAGAAAATAATTCAGTAATTTACATTTTACATCAGTTTTCAAGCCCGCCTCAGACAGGCCTCACCCCGCGCCCACGCGCGCGGTTCACCGCTCCATCCCATGCCACCTTTCATCCGCGCGCACGCGCCGCTGCGCCCACCGCGTGTACACCGTGTACCTTCCCCGCCACCGCCGCGCCATGCTCCATCCCCCCACCGCAGCGCCCCATGCCCCATCATCCCCGCCCGTGCCGTAGCGAGCAACGTCCCATCGCCGCTCCCGCCCCGCGCCTTGCTCCAAGTCCCCGCCCGCGCCGCAGCACACGAAGCTCCAAGTCCGTACTGGCCCTCGCCGTCGCCGCGCAAAGCTCCACCTCCGCACCCGCACGCCCGGCAGCACACCAAGCTCCAAGTCCGCGCCTGCCCGCGCCGGTGCCGCGCCAAACTCCACTTCCGCGCCCGCCCGCGCCGCTGCAGCTAGAACTCCCGCGCCCGCCCGCGCCACTGCAACGCCAAGCTCCAACACATGCGGCCGCGCGCGCCACCGCCGCGCCAAGCTCCAACCCCGCGCCGGCCCGCGCCGCTACGCCAAAATCCAACTTCGCTGCCCGCCCGCGCCCCCGGCGCGCCAAGCCCCAACTTCCCAAGCTGCAATTCCCGTGCGCGCCCAGTCTGTGGCGGGGAGTTCTTCATGCTGGAACTGCGTGACCGCCCGCACCGCGGCCGCGATATGCGTCAACCCCGCGCCCGCGCCGCAGTCGCGAAAAGTTGCAACTCCGCTCCCGCGCCGCCCCGCAAATTCACGCCAAGTTGCTGGCGCCCATGGTGGGCGGCGACTGGGACGACATCCTTTAACACGGATTTCTACGGATACAGAATATTATTATTTTATCAGAACGAAAATTGTACTGTCTTTTATAGTCTGAAACGCGTCTCATTGCAATGTGGGGAGCAGTGCGAGTACAATGCACCTCCTATACTGCAAAATAGGCCAATATAAGAAAAGAAGAGCATGACACTAAAACATTTTCACGATTTTAAGCTAATTTCAAAATATTGACGCAACAATTATATAATATTTGCCATTCAAGTTTGGCATGTGCGCACTGTATTTTCTCTCAACCTGCCGCTCTCTGCCACCCGCCCAGTCGAGCCCCGCCATCCGCCTCGCTGCCGCCCGCCGTCCACCTCGCTGCCACACAGCCGTCCGCCTTCATTCCGCACCGCCGTCCGCCTTTCTACCGACCCCTCGTCCGCCTTTCTCCAAACCGCCCGCCTCCGAGTCCGTCTCCCTCCATCCTTGCCATTATTGCGTCAACCGCCAGCCTCGTCGTCACCTCTTGCCGCCGTCGGTATATCAGCCGGCCGAGCACGTGTCTGCACCCGCGCCTCGTCTGGCATGCGACCGTGTTCACCAACTGCCGACTGCTGCCCTACAAGCGCTGCCACTAACCGCCGCCCGCCCTGCGCCTCTCATCTCACCGTACATCCGCTCCGCGCGCCGCCTCCTGCATATCCCCTCGCTGAGGTCTTGCCCCGCCTCGCTGAAAAGCATTATGGACGATTGCGCAATGCGTCGCGCGCGTGCAGGTGACTCGCTATCAGAGTCCATGCCAGCGTGAGGTTGGCTGGACGGTGCGGACGACCTGAGCTGGCCTTGCTTCGGACGGTGCTTTGCCGGAGGTCGTTTCATTCGGGGAAGAGGTTACACCGGTTGTTCGTTGATGGAACGCGTCCACGTCTTGCATATCTCAAATACTACCTGAATCTAAACTTAAGGGTTTGAGCCCACGTACGGGGAACAGGGACGAAAACAGCAGGCGTAGTATGGGAGCGGTAGAACACACTGACGGGCGTGGCTGTACGGCCACTTCCCTGTCGCGTTGCAATTGCTTTGTCGCCCGATCGCTGCGTGCTCACGCGCATTTGGGTTAACCCAAATGCGCGTCGGCTGTGGCGCAATTGCGCCACAGCCTGCGCTGCTTGTATTCCCGCAGTCTGTCTCCGCTTCGCAGTGGGGTCGCGTTCCTCCGCGGTGCGGGCTGCAGTCTAAACGCCCTTCGCTATGTGCCGTGCCCGCGCTATTCCCTCACCGTATGCAGTAGCCTAACCCGCTGTCGTCGCATGGGTCTCGCGCCCGCGTGCGCTTGCCGCGCAGCCGTCTTGCCGCAATAGAGCGTAGGAAAATTGCAGTAGCAATGGCAGTAGCAAAAGTAGTACAAGCTTCATAGTTTCACAACTTTACTGTAGTGCACTTCACAGAAACGACTCCGCCGATTTCCAAGCGGTGTATGTACCTGTCCGGACGCGTGCGCGCGGTAAACGGCGAGGATTTCGTCGCGCCCTACATGGCCGCGTTTAAGCCCTCCGTGGCGGTGACCGCAGCGTGAAATGGAGGCAGGGTCTTCACAAACACGCAAAGTTCCTCGTCCGGAACGACAAACGCGGGCAGTTCGGAAAAGATGGGGGAGCATGGCTTGTAGATGAGCTGGCCGCGGCGCGGGTCGAACACCATGACTCGACGACGCGCGAGCGGGAGACGTAGGTCCGAGTGCCAGTTGTCGGCGTCGACGCCGCGCGCCATGATCGAGTGAAGCTTGTCTGGGAAGCCCAGCAGGTCCTGGCCGACGTACAGCGCGAGTTTCGGGCGCTTAGGCAGCAGCGCGGACGCCTCGGGCACGGAGTAGGCCGACGCGTACAACTCGGCCGCGGCCTCGTCGTACAGGCGCAGCGTGAGCGGGACATCGCGCGGCGGGGATGCCGTGCGACGGCGCGAGGGCTGCGACAGCGGTGGCGGCGGTGGTGTCAGCTGTGGTGGGGGAGGGGAGAGCGATGAGGAGGACTCCTCGGCGTAGCTGACGCGGCAGCGTTTGCGACGCGGAATGACGCGCGCCGGCGGCGACGACAAGGAACGGCGCGGCGCGTTGGTTTGCCGTGCGGTTGATTGGCGCGTGGCGCGCGCGAAGCGACGGGTCGGTATGTCGGAGAAGGAAGGGGACCACGAAGTAGGCTAGTACGAAGGGGCCGAGGAAGGGGAGGAGCGCGACGAGCGCAGCGAGCGGCCGGGGTCGCGGTCACGGTCGCGGTCAAGCACGGACGGACGGGAATGCGAGCGGCCGAGCGGCGGCGAGGATGCGCGGCAGGCGGGGTGGTCCGAGCGGCCTCGCGGGCTCCATGGAGATCGCCGCAAGACGCCGGAGGCCTGCGGGTCTGTGTTTGTGCCGGGCGTTGTGATTGGGCGAGGGTTGTGCAGCATGTCAAATATTTAAAAATCCTCGGTTTCTTTATTGAATGTCTGCCTAAATGTCAAGAGTAACGCGTCACAAAGTGCGCCGTACTTATGGAGGCTCGAGTTCTGAGCTGAGGTGCGCATATGCGGTACCCATGTCAATCGTTGCTCCGCGGAGCAACGATTGACATGGGAAACAACGCGTTGTTTCGGCGAGTTGTGCAGCTCGTTGCCGATATAGGATTAGGTGTTCGCACCTGGACAGTATTTTGTTTTACAGCATTCTCTTACCGTACCTGTACAGTAGCGCGCATAGTACTCCGCCCTCATCGGCTCCGTCTCTCAGGCCTCCGGCCTCCGGGGAACAGCCTTCGGCTCCATGGCACCATCGTCCCTGTTAGAAATAGTGTACATATTCCTCAGGCTGTAGTGCAGTATGGCTGTTCGACTAACATAGTTCGTTGCATGCTGCCACTGCATGTACTTAATGTACGGTATGTGTTGTAATTATTCACGTCCTGTCGGATTACATGACAGTTAAACTTTACTCCGGGCTCATAAGTCTATTGTCCAGCACAGAAACAAAATTTTTGAACACAGTGCTTGTTAGTTTAGTAAGTTTAACTTATTCTTTCTAGGACTTAGTTCCACTGCCTACGTCCGCATATTTGGTACAGGTATTTACAGTAAAGATGATGATGATGATCCGTGCCGAAACGGCTGCTTCAGCTGAACTGACCTAGGACCTGAATGACCACGGCAAGCGGGTGGCTCGAACTATTCATAGAATCGTATCTGAAAAAGGGGCAATGACTCAATGCAAACGGCGAGATCCCTTCCCAATCCGGATATATCTTACGTTGTGGCGATATGTAACACAAGGCACAGGCGCATCGCATCCACTTGTCTCGCCACGGGCGACTGAAGTGGTGAATGACCACGTTATATTGCAAGAGAGTAGTATCATGTATCCGATACTGTACTTGTGTATAAAAGCACGCGTGCCTCGCCCCTTCGCGATTGCAGCCTCTCGTCCGGATGTTCTGGCAGCTCCGAGACTGAAGTCAACCGACAGCGGAAAGCGGAGTCGTCCGTTCTGGACCAGTGTACCCGCCCCCAGTGGGGGCTTTTCAACAGTGTCCAACGGTACGGACCTCTCTGTACGCAAGTCGATCTAAAGCGCGAGAACGCGTGCGTTTGAGCGGGTGCGATGCGCACAGTTCTCGTACCTGTACAACGTATTAAAAAAAGCGATGGCGGGCTTCAATGCGACTTGTGCTTGCAATGTGTGACAGGCGCTCAGGAACCCTTTCCCCACCGCGCAGGCCACTGCCAGTCGCTGTCAGCGTGTGATAGGCCCACCTTACGCGATCGCTGCGCAGGTCAAGCGATCACTTTCTGTAATCCCCTAACCCAGTATAAGTCAACGCGGGGGTGTCGCATCAGTTCCTTTTAAACTCTTACCACCGTAAAAGCGGCGGGAACGCGCCCTTTCTACCGGTAGCTAGCCTAACTTGGATCCCAGTTCCATCGCTCCATCCAGCTTCCCAAGGCTGCCGAAAACATATCTGTTTTCGGCCGCCATTCGCCGCGCGCTGCGTCCCATTTCGAATCTACGTGATCGTCGAGAAGTAGCTTTCAGAATCGCCGATTCTTGTTCCGTGGCCGGAGAATGGGGAATGCTGCTTGCCGGGGACTAGACTGCTACCGTGTTGCTCGGTTGCCCGCGCCGACAAAAACAACTCCGACCAGTTCGTGTGCTCAGCACGGTGCGTCACGCAGTCATTGTAGCACTGGCGTAGCTGGCATGTGACACCAACGGCGGCAGAGGAACTACACGCTCACGCACGGTGCGGTCGGTGTGGCAACGGTACATGCGCGGCGCTCGTACAGCACAGCGCATTGATATTAGGTTCAGAGCACCGGTGCGCGGGACAAGCTCCGCAGCGGAATCTCCACACGTGCGGATCGGGCACATGTGCATATGCGCCCTCTACTCGGGCAAGTACTTGAGCCACGAAGAACGCCGTGGGTGATACGTGCAGAGCAAGAACAACTACTGTAAAACCGTACGTTTCGTACTCCGCCCGCATTTCGCTGCCCGAGCGCTTAAAGCCCTTCATCTCCACTTCAAAGAGAAGAATGTATGGTGTCATTGCGCAAGTTCAGTGGCCCAGGACGAAAACGCCTTCGCGATTCTCCAGTAACGGCTTGAGCGCAGCCAAAATTCTCCACGGGAACCATTCCCTATACACTGCCAGTTTATATCGCGCCCAAGCTCATCCAAAACCTCATAGGCCGGAGCGGGCGTGCAGCTTTGCATGGCCGTGAGCATGTTCATCCCTTTCGCGCTCGATCACGGCGACCAGAAAGCGCGCGGTGGGCGCACAGTTCGACGTGCCGCATGCGTGGCTACGAATGTTTTAGAACAACCAGGCCGCGCCGCGCACGTCACCTGAATCCACTGGGCGGGCGTGCGAGCGGCGGCGGATCGATAGGCCGCTGGAAGACGTGCAGCGTGGTGCGCGGCACGTGCGGCGATGTCATGAATTCAATTGTTGCGAGCTCGGCCGGGCGCAGCGGGCTGCGGTAGCACCTGTAGCGCACGTAGCGTTTCGGATGCAGTGGGAAAGCGGCCTACGCGTCCAGCATGCGGGGTAGGTCGACTGTACAGCACACATACAACCCATCCGATACGATGCAGTCCAGTACCCTAGGATGGTTTGCCATTCGGCAACGGCCAAACCGTGACACATCCCGTCGACGCCGGAAACGGTACGGAGTCGATGCTGCCGGGTCTGTACCACAGGTACAGAACCGGCACTACAGATAAATGCTCATTAGCGTCCAGTACAAACGGCGAGACGGGTTGTCCAATCCAGATACGCCACGCCAGTCGCCATTTGGTTACGTAATGGATGCAATCCAAACGCAACGCTCTTGTGCATCACATCCACCTGTCTCGCCACGTGACTGACGTAGTGACTGACCTTGCTGCCATTTGCAACCTCTGTACGGCGTACACGACTCGCCGACCAAGTCATCCGGCTCGGCGTGCTCGTGCTGCCACAGTTAATCAAGTGGTTCGTCAACGACCAGTGCGTGCGTGCCAGACCCAACCGTCTCATCGCTAAGTTGTCTTTTCTCACCTCGCCGCCATGGGCGAGGGCGCGTGTGGGCCGCCCGAGCTGCACGTGCAGTTCGACCGCAAGGTGATGGCCATGTATGTGCCGCGTGAGAACGGTCGCGTCAAAGGTGACGCCGCTTTGCGCCTGGGCGGGTCGCCAGAGGCGGACTTTCGGATTTACTACTGCCGGACTTGGCGGTTTTGTTGAGGAAAGTGCGCGCGGGCAGTGTAAACAATACAAATCGTACTACGATCCTTGCAGTACAGGGCCCGACTGTTCGGTGTGGCGGTGAAGTTTGACTGCACCGAATAAGTATAGTTTCATGCTCAACGACTCTTCACGTCATAATTTAGAGTTTCCGCGCTCTCGTACAGGCAATGCATATCTCGAGCAATATTGCGAGTATATCCCCCCCGACGACGGCGCAATACGGCGTAATCGGCCGGAACTGCATGTGTGCCTCTACTCGTTTGTTACCAGTGCAAACACAATCCACAGCGGAGTTGAATAGTAGCCGAACTCCCCATGTAGAGCCGTAGATTTGGGTTTTCGCACTACTGACATCAACCAGCCTCTTCCACAAAGTTACTGTTACAGTAACTTTCTTTACGAAGAAAATTACCGTCCTTGTCCCGCTAGGTCACACAAGCAAACAGCGGTGGCGGTGACAGGGTTCTAATGCAGTTTCGTGCACCGTTTCATCCTGAAGGATGACCTGATACGATGCCCTCGTCGCTATACAAGGTCAGTTCACATTATCCAGCGACGCGTGCACCATACGGTGCACCTCGACGACACTCCCGCTTGTGAGCGGGAGTGTTGGCGAGGTGCACCGCGTGAATCTTCTGCCGGACGGAATGCCGCCCGGCTGGCAGAAGGTCCAGGTTGAAATATTTCTCCGCTACCAGTTTCAGCAGGAACGAATCGGGGTACACTTCGCCGTATGTGTCCGGAGCGTAGTTGCCCGTCTCCAACGCTTTAACATTTATGCGAAACGTTTCCCCCCAGCGCGGTGAGGCCGGCCGCTGCAGGAAAAACACGAATTCCGGTGACACGGGTGGCATTCCGCGCTGCATAGAACTACACACAGGCGGCAGCAGCGCGAGCAACGGCTTTCGGACTGAATTGGATGTCGACGGAAGCGCAAACGAATTGACCGTGGCGGATGACGCGGACTACGTCTGCGGCTCCTAATCCAGGTGCAGTGTGTCTGGCGGCATTTGCTGTGCTTCAGCCTCCGGCAACACCAACTGGGGGGTCCTGCACGTTCCGGAGTATCACGGGTGCGTGCGGCGACCGCGACCGTGCGTGTATGTGTACCAGCGAATGCACTGGCGAGTGAATCGGCGCCGGCGGCGCTACATCGAGACGCGCGACGACGCTCACAACAACCGCAAAATTGACCAACTGCCGCAGCTTCTGCATCCAGGTACGCGTACCGCGGTACGCGTACCTGGATGCAGAAGCACCGAGCCGGCGCGCCGGCTCGGTGCACCAGGGAATGCACTGCGTCGATAGCGCGGTGCAATACGTCGGCGAAATGATTTTTCAGCAGACCTGTACCCTGTTATCAATATCAAATTATAGGTTTTTTGGAATAGGCAATTGAATAGGCTATTTTAGCCTGGGATTTCCGCCACGACTTCAGACCTATTATTGCTCCTCTACATCAAATTTATGCGCAGGCTAAAAACGGCACATCGGACCCTCCGATTTTCAAACCTATTCCGTGGTATCAGTATCAAATTATAGGTCTGGGGAAATGTGCCTTTTCGTATGCCCGAGCAGCGATTCAGAGGAACCTCAAGGACAGTTGTAGGAAGCTTTTTGGGACGCCTCCCCGATCTCGATGCAAGCGTCATGGTCGCACCTGCCGTAATGCACGCGGCCTTTGTGTACCTCCCGCCCTCGCCGGCGCTGGGCGCCGCGGACAGCGCCGATCCTGGCAGTATGTCCGCGGCGCGCCGCCACGAACACCCGTTCGTCGGCGCGAAGTCCGCATTGTTATGCACATGTCGAACTTTGCCACGACGTCCATCAAGCTTGATGACAAGCTTGAGCACGGAGCGCTCATACGCGCAGAACACGAATCCCAAGATGTTGCATAAAACTTTACGCAGGCCGAACGTTCGCGCCACTCACGCTCATGCGCTGCTCTAGCGCAACAGAGCCGCCATCACGGGGAACGCAGCGCGCACATCCTTCAGAACCGCGTGCGCCACGCACAGTTTGCACGGCCGAGGTGTACGTCGAGCACCGATACCCGTCCACCACGAATCGTGCTGAACGGGTATCGGTGCTCGACGCGTGATCAACGATGCCACCGTCGCTACTGTGCGCGTTAAACTATTAGGAGACCACCACGTTATCCATGGATAACGTGGTGGTCTCCGAATAGCCGTTGCTGGTCGTGCACGACCAGCAACGGCAATGCCCGCCCGCACGCGATCAGCAGGATCATGCACGGCACAAGTATGCCGGCCCAGCGCAGCTCGCCGTCCATGAACCCGAAATGGCCGTTGGATCGCATGTCGTCTCGAGTCGATCAACGCGCTTTAAGTGCGCGTGCGGATGCGCACGAAGCAATGCCGGCACGCCCTCGTCGCGTTTCGTCCATTACGTATTCTATGATAGAAAGAACAGCGCGGTGTGTTCGCGAACACACCGCGGGCGCGCCCGTCTGCACGACGTCGCCGAGGGCGATCGCGTCTATGCGTAAAGGTAGTGTACCATATAGGGGACCACGTTTGGGCACATCACTAGCTGCTGCTAAGATCCATTCGGCGGCTTCCACCGCACCGCCCAAATCTTCCCATTACTCGCTCTCGCCGCTGTCTGCCGCTCCAAGGTTTTTACCTGCGGCAGGTAGGCAGCCTACGCTTGCTACCGTGCTTGCTTCCGCACATGTAGGAGAGAAATGTTCCTGAGAACACGAGGTCACGGCATCGCGCATATAGCCTAAAGTAGGACCCCACGGCGGCGGACAGAAAGCAGCGACCGCGAAAGTTGGCGAGGAAGTTATGCGGCGCTCATGAACCATAGAGCGCAACGGCACAACGGCGCGACAACTGGGCTGCTCCGTCGGTGATATGATATCATCGAAACCGGCCCCGCCGTGGCGGATGTACAGCAGCGAGGGAGAGGACGTGGCTGTGCACACTTTGCAGCATGTCCGCCGGTGTGGTCACAGACACGCAGCAGAGTGCCACAACCAGCGGTGTAGCATATACAGAAGCGAGCGCCACAAACATCTTCGCTTTTTAAAGCCGCGGCAGCGCATAGACGTCACCCAGCTGTAGCGTACTATACGCTATCAACCTGGGTATAGTTATGGCTTGTAAGCCGTACGGTACTACATCCTCCAGGCGATGCACCATCGTGTACTGCGAATGCCTGAAACATTTGCGTCTCTGCCAATATGGCATATAAATAGCACCCGCATGGTACAACTCGAATAAACGAGGCAATCGAGCCCATCGATCGCACATACACCCCGACCCTACGGTCTTAACGCAGTCAACCCGTGACTCCGTTACACCAGCGCGACGACAAAGACACTCACACATGCGTGCAGTGCACTGCAGTGAGGTTGAGGGATCGACGGCACGCATATAGCCTCAAGCAATACGACGTCTATGTGGATATGCAGCAGAGAGCGCGATGCGCGACGTCGCCACGACGTGGCGGTGCGCACGTACCCTCGTGACCGCCGGGGCGGTGGCGCCTGCCCAGCAGCTAGCGCAACGACGCGGTGGCGCACACAATGCAGCATGCCCAAGGGTGCTGCGGCCAAAACACGTGGCAGATAGCGAGATTGTAGGCAGGCAGACTCTTGGCAGAGAGCGAGAGGGCGCGGCGGTGCCCACGCCGCAGAGAGCCCGACGCCGCGGTGGCACATATACGACAGGGCGCCCGACGCGGCGGAGGAGCAAAGATATCAGCGAACGGGACCGGGATCTGACGCGAAGGATGCAGCAAATATAGCGCAACCACGCGGCGCGCGGCCCGACGCGGCGTTCACACCGCAGCAAGTCTGAGGGCACGGCTCCTCATAGACATGACCGAGACCGATGTTGCGGCGGCCCACGTACAACAGCGAGCGCGACCGTGCTGCGGCGCCTACACCGTACTGAGGCCGAGGGCGCGGCGGCGTACACTTAGCGCCCAATTTTCCATGCGGCAACACAGCTCTTGTGGTCATTCTGATGGCGGCGCGCGCATGGCGTCCGGCAGCTCCGCATTCGTAAGGCGTCCGGTACCCCCACCTTGGTACAGCGTGACTTTGTCATGTGGGGCCGGGCCGAATGGATTAGCTTCCCGGCACTTGCGACTCCGCGCGCGCGTCTTATAAATGTGTGGAAGCTCGGGTCGTCAACGAGCACAGAACGGCTGCGCTCAAGCGCGACAAGAGCACATCAGAGTGACGGAGAATGCGCAAGTCTGCCTTTATTAAAAATATAAGATGGCACCATGTCGAGAGCGCAACTTAATTCGACATGGCGAACATCAGAGCTATACTGCGAATCCGCGCATATGCGTACAAAACCGCTGTTCGGATAGCGCCCGATAGGTCTGCGCATATCGACTGCAATCAGCTATTGGCTGTGCATGACTCTGCAGTCTGCGCGAACGGCCCGAAGTGCAACTAACTACGAGCAAGCAGATAGAGGTAGTTCTGCGTATTTAAGGCCCGCTCTGTAGTCAATCCAGCTGAACTAAACATGCTTCCGAACAACCGACGCAACCAACGGATCCTTCAACACAAGCCAGAATTCTGCCCGCCTGCGTTCACTTCTGCCGACGAGCTTGAACTATTAATCCGGCCAATGGGCCTGAACTAACGGAGCACAGTGCCACTACTGTCGGCGAGTACTCCGGGGTACTGTGCCCAGAACTATTAACACAGCCGTGAGGTAATATATCGGCGATTACTTTGATTGTCCTCACCTGAAATAACGCGACGTATCTGCAATGACCAGTCCATCTCTTCATAATTCGAGTATGTCAAAGGGAAACAAACGGCACACCACAAGTATTGTGTCTCGCCTTTCAATGCGGCAGCGGATATGCTCCAACTCCAAACCCTATTATTGTGGGTTCTTAACAATTTTATAGTCAATCGAACTATTTGTTTAGAACCGACTCTTAAGTTCGGTTGATTGGAACTGAGTATGGGAAGTTCGGTTATACTACTTGTAACACCCAAGGCGACCACTGGTCGATCTATCGTTCAAAAAACATGCACAAAGTTATATTAGAAAAGAAATTACTTTCCTTTTCTATGACTCTGCGCTAAACCCCTAATAAGACCATCACCGTTCCACCTCCCATACCCCAGCAAATCCAAAATCACACCTACTGTCCCTCAGTCTTTTTACTCCCCCCCTTCCACCCCACGGCAATTTATATAGTCATCCACTGCCTTCCGAGTGTGAAAAATGGGCCGCACCCCGCACACGTCGGATGATCATAAACGCTCGTGCTGTGAGGATGTATATAGTACCGCCATTCTCACGTCGGAAGCTGCATACCCACTTTCCTTCCAACCTGCGTGTACCGCGCTAATCGACGCCCATGTTAGTGCCTAAATCCTTCCTCTCCGTACTTCATATCATCGCTGAACCCCTCTCTTCCTCTTCATTTTCATGTCCTACCTCCTCACTCTACCCCATTCCCTCTGTAATACTTTAAACTTTGCTTTATATTACCAATACGTGTATTGTAATTTCATGAACCGAATAGTACACTATCGTCGATACCTCTTCATTGTGGGCATCGTTTCTGGCTTCAAACTACCAGAACTGGCAGACATATTATCGATAGATCGTATCCACTCCTGTTTTTACTACTTTGGATCGCAAAATAATCTATGCCGTTGGTATCCAACAGGATTACCTACGCTTTTATACACTTATCCGACGGAATAGTAGATGCATCTAATACAGCGACCAGGCGCACCTATCCATGGACAGGTGCGCGGGCGTCGCCGAAGGATTAGATCTCCTCTACGTATTAAGCCACGTTCGTGAACAGATTAGTAAACTATCGTAAAGACCTCGGTCTCCGTCGCTGTGTCCAGAATTTTCGTACAGCACTTCCGGTTTTAAGGCACCCTAAATAGGCCAGATATCTTTCCTAGAACGTATCCACTCTTGGATTTCCTACCTCGGTTCCCAATTAAAGCTACATTTGTTGTACAGCAGGATGACAGTACGCATTTATTCCCTCACACTACTGAACTGTGCAGGTCAGCTTTTGTAATTTAAGAGCACGCCTGGTTTTTGTGTTCTACTCCGTTAGAATAGGTTAAATTAACCTATTCTAACGGAGTAGATCATTTTTGTTAGACTCGAGTAGTGCCAAGTCTTTGCAACAGACCTCGAGCCCTGTTTTGCACGCATCGGAGGGGTAATTATAGAACACTATCATTACCTTAGTGTTCTATTATCACCCCACCGATTGGTGCAAGCTTGTAGAATAGAACATGCAAAGCAATTGGTTCATGCCATCACAGCGGCACACCGCCAATTTAATTAAATTATTACAAGATGGCCCTTTCAGGCCATGTTCCATTCAAAAAAGGGCCAATAGGAGGCCGTTCTCAGAGGCCATGTGTGGATAAACAGGCTGGAAACGGGGCACTGGATGGCCTTCGTTTTAGTCCTGTTTTTATAATAGGGGATAAAGTACCGCAAAGTGCCGATAGCCGTTCTGTACAAGGACACAATCGTAGTATAATTCTACTCTACAGTATTTATTTACATGAATCTACGTACTGTACATGACACGACATATGCGGATAGTCAAGCCAAAGACTTGAGTAGCGGTTCTGCAGTTCTTTACTGCAGGTGCGCCACGGTGAACAATGGGTACAGCACGAGCGACGAGCGCGCGGGCGCCCGCGCGCCGGACTGGCGAACTGAGTCTTCTTCTGATCTTTGCGGGGATGCGGGTGACGGCGAACGAAGCGTAATAGCACGGGGCGGAGAAGGCGCGGACAATCCTGGCAGATGACCGCTCTACCGTACGAGTGCGCTACGTGGCGGTGGACGTTGGATATGAACCACGATCTCATCCTGTACATTTAGAAAGTATGTACCGTACGCAAATAAGAGCACAGTGTTTACACAGGTGCATATGTGCACATCTGCACAGAGGGAACGGAGCAATGCGAATTTTACAGTGAAGCCCTTTACGATAATTTGAGAAAAGTGAAGGACGCGGTCACGTCTTCCAGTGGTAGTCACGGCGTCTCTCGGAGCCCTTAGCGGGGCGGCGGTCGCGCCTCATGAGGTCATCCAAGTCCCGCTCGAAGCAAAGGTCTAACGCGCGGCTGGCGCGGCGCTCGTCGAGGGCGCACACCGGCAGGTCGCAGCACAGACAGGGCTCGGCACTTGAAGATGAACCGGCGCGGACGGGGGCGCAGTACTTGAGGGTCACCCTCAGGGCGGGCGCGGAACACCGTGTTCCGTGGTGACCACGCCGTGGCGCAGAGCGGGCGAGCACACAACACGAGGACGGGTCGCAGCGCGGGCGGGCGGGCGACACGAGGACGGGGTACAGCGCGGGCGGGTGCGGCTGTTGAGGATTGCACAGCACTTGAGGAAAGCGCACAAGGATAAAGACTTAATGGATTGCGCACGAGGCTGGAGGGCGCGTAACAGGAGAACGCGGCGCAACGCAGGCGGGTGGGCGACACGACGACGGGGCGCAGCAGGCGCGGGCGGGGCTCTTGATGAGCGAGCAGAACTTGACGAGCGTGCGGAACGTGAGTGTGGCGCACGACGCGGGCTGGCGAGCGAAAGCGGATGTTGGCGCAGCGCGGGCACGTGGGAGACACGAGGACGGTGCGCGCCGCTGGCGGGTGAGAGAGACGAGGACGGGGTGCAGCGAGGGCGGGCGTGGCAGTTGAGGAGCGCGGGACGCAGGCGGGCACAGGACAAAAGAAGGCGGCGCAACACGGGCGGGCGCGCGAGAAGAGGACGGAGCCGCGCGTGCGCTCGCGCGCGGCACTTGAGAACGACGCACGACTGGGGCCGGCGTGGGATAGGGGAAGGCGGCACGGCGCGGGCTGGGAAGCGGCACTTGAAGATGGCGTACGAAGCGGGCAGGCGCGCCGCACTTGACAATGGCGCGCAGCGCCCGCGAGCGCACGACACCAGGAGGGGGCGCGCGGCCAAGGCAAGGCGGTGCAAAACGCACGTACATCATGCATGAGGTGGACGCTTCGCCGCGACACATGGCACTGTGGTCTGCGCAGGAGGGTGGTGGGCGCGTCGATATTTTTCATGAGCAGCGCAGCAAGGGGCACCCAGTGGCGCCTGCATGCACGACGGGCTGCGTTTTTGTATACTAATTCAAATTGGAATACTCCGGAATATTTTTGAGATTTAAAATTTGCGGAGATGTTTTAATTTTTTCGAGCAAATTTTCAGGTCCTGCACACGGAAATTTCTATCTCGCGTTTCTATTGGCCGATTGCCGCGTTCTAAACGCCAAACTATTCTTATAGCCCTCCTGCGTGGAACCGTGTAACTTTTATAGGAATCAGAAATATTTTGAAAAATTCTGATAAAATAATAATATTCTGTACCGGTAGAAATCCGTGTTCATAGCGCAGCGGCGCCACCGCGGCGGTGGTGCAAGGCGCGGCACCCGCGACGGCGAGGTGTTGGAGCATGGCGAGG
>JAULBV010134439.1:0-23245 GCA_032358295.1 Pterothamnion heteromorphum | reverse complement strand
TCTCTAGAAGGCGATACACGACACTTGATGAAAAGGGAGCATGACCGTGCATTGGAGCTGAGCTGCCAATCCGCGTTTACGCGTACAGCGCAGAGGTTCTGTACAGATATGTCTGCAGAATTGGGCCTAATTGCACCTATTTAGAAGGAAGCTGTTGATTGTAGTTCTCTGTAAGGCCATCTTTGTAGTCGATTAGAATAGAATAAAACCAACGAACCTGAGCACGACACTCAAACGCACAGCAAACACACGGCTGAGTGCTCATCCCACATGCGCAAACGATTCCCAAGAGGAGCCACCAGAGAGGGTCTGGGGTAGGTTCCATCTGTGATGCACAAATCGTGTTGCAGAAGGCCCGTGGAAAACCCGAAAACAACTCAAGCATTCCGCCGGTGTCCAATATACTTGTATATTGAGGCGGGATAGCAGTAGTTGGGCCACGTGGTGTCCCGCAGGGTTCATCTCAGGATAGAAGCCGATACTGGACAACTGTTCTGCTAATTCGCTCTAGGTCGGGCGTCGTAGGGTGATCTGCTCAGTATATGGAGTTGTACACAGTTAGGATGCCTTCGAGCACTGTTGGTACGATTCCCAAGAACTGCGCTGCTGGCCACGCTTCACTTTTTCTATTCGGGCGAAGACAGCAAAAGTGGCAAAGCAATTGGAATGGTGCGACCGCTTCTGTTCGAAAGAGTTGTATATACAACCACATAACGAACGATGCAGAGGCGGTGATGCCAGAGGTGTTAGATCATGGTGAGCATGACGGCGGCGAGTGGACGTACGCAGCGGAGTGGTGCCACATTCGACATGTCTAAGATATAAGGGCTTGTCATGACCGGACTATGGCTCCCGTGTTCCATGACGATGTTCTATTCACCAACAAACAACCACGATTCGATTTACTAGGTTCGGTAGGCCTCACTGGTTCGTAGTGAGGGCCAGCGAGTGACGATTGACGGCTACAGCAGTGAGCTGCTGTACGAGGGAGCTGACGGAAATGATGATGGAAATGATGATTCTATTCACAACACGTCCCGCTGCGCTCACCTTCCGGGCACCGCTGCTGCCGGAAACCGTGAAATTCCTTTCGGCGAATATGGGCCATTCGGGGCATCGTCTTCCGTCCATTGCACATGTGCGTCTCAACGCACCGGCACTATCCCCTTCTCTCGTCGTATGGCTTGAGCCCCATCTCGACTGCTGCGACTTATTTTATTCCTCATTGCCCGTTCCTCAACCGCCGCGCGCTGGCCCTCACAGCCAATCAGTGAGGCCTATCACACCGAATAACGAGCAATTCTCCCATTTCTTATTCCAGCCTCGGACTGAGGTACGAAAGATGTATACCAAACGCTATATATTTATTCATATTGTTGCTGGTCCGTGTTGCGCCTCCTCACAATGGTTTTATAGGGACCTTGGTGAGCGCAAAACAGTGCGTTCACTCCACATTGTAAAATGCTTCTGACCAACCAGAAGCCAAGTTCATGTTCCTAGTGCAGTCGTATATAACTTATTTATCGAAGAGATAACGCCCATTAACTACAGTACCGGTCAATAGCATTTAAAAAATTGAAGTGGTTTGAAGTTGTTTAACTTGACTCAAGTTAATCAAGTTACTTGAGGCGTTTTACGATGTGTAAGTGCATTTATGTGAGGGTTGTTCTATACCTCCCAATAAAATGTGAATGGAGAATGGTGAATGGACACGTTTATCATTTACAAATCGAAGAGGGATTTGCACCTGGTTACGTACTAATCCGCAAGCAGGAAATGTATAAACGCCTCTTGTTATAGGGGTAACCGCATGTACAGTTGTTGAAATAGGCAACTTCCGTGTCTGATTTGTATAGAGTAGTGAACTCTCGGTCTTTTAGCGTGCTCCGTGCTCGTTTCGATCGGCAAAAGCCGGCGCCCGTCTCCGTCGACTTTCGCTCTTGTTCATTCGCAACGTCGTTTATACTTTCTGCCCTTTTCCTGTCGTCGCATGGCGGCTCTCCTGTGACCGTTTGCCCTTCCCGGTACCCTCCTTCCCGCCTGTGCCCTCTACTCAGACCTCCGGGATACCTCTCTTGTCTAAATTCAATATTATGAGGTTACATTGCATCTTACTGGTACCCAACCAGTGCGTGAAGTTCTGGTGCTATAGACTGAATTCGTCCGTCTATCAGCACTAATGATTGCGCCACTCTGTGTAGACTCCGCTACGGCCCGTTGCTCTGCAGTCCATGCGGTGAAGACTCTGCACCGCCTGGATAGCCTCTGTCCAGGACTCTTTGCACGCTGTGGGCCCATTCAATGAATGTCATTCACTGACCAGCGCAATTACATCGTCCCGCGCTTTCCAGTTGTTTACATACTGCAATTCCTAACACAGCGTTTAACAACAGTATAGGAAACGGTTTCCAAGGCGAAAGGAACGGGGGCAGAGATAGTTTACGTGATAGGCTCGGGGATGGGCACCGGTACGAAAGGGGCGGTGTTAATGGAGGACACCGAGTGGGTGGCGGGTCGTGGACCACGGCGGCTAGTTAGTCCCGACAGCACGACTCGGGTTGTCGGGCCTAACTGGCGGCCTCAACGAAATTCACACTTCTTGTCCTCCATAGTTAGGAGGAGAAAAGGGCTACTGTAGGTATGGGATGGAGATGTGAAAAGGGTTATAGAGGGGATGGTGCTCAGGTTGCAGATTGAGGTATGGAATGGGAACGGAGGAGGAGAGGGAGGAGGAGAGGGAGGAGGAGAGGAAAGTGAATGTATGGTAAACATGGAGTTTAGTCGGCTCCCAAGGGCTGTGTTTCGTGAACATCCATGAACGAAAATGGACGTCGCTGCTATATCTTTATTCTTATTACTTTATATGTCGGTGTGTACAGCGGAGGCGTACCCATGTACATATACGTGATACGGCATTGGGGCACCAGAAGATTTGTTTCGGACGCAATGAAGGGCCGGCCAAGTGGGGCGCTGCGACGAGGCCTCGCCCACTCTAGACGCCCTTTAAACATTGGCGGCGCATATGCGCATGGCACAGGTCCCCCGATTGGCTCGTACCTCTGTGCAATATGCGGAGGCGCATATGCGCCGCCACACATCCGCAGTTTTGTATGAGATGTTTGATAACTTGTCGGCTACGCATGCAGCATAGGAGGCGCCCATGCGCCTCGGTCGCCCGAGCCTGCGCTCCGCCGCCACGACGGGCAGCCGTACGGACCACACCGTCCGCCGCAGACCAAGCCGCGTAAAGGAAACGTTCCCGCCGCAGAGCCCCCTCTTCTCGCCGGACCGTTTACACGCTATCATATCCGCCACACCTTACGACCTATCACGCCTCTCACCTATCCATACTGCTCATACCTTCCCTGACATGTCTGCGGCGGTACTGTTCCGATGACTCTCTAACTCATCAAACGCTTTCCACCGCCACCCAAACCGCTCTCACTGCGTGCACAGATCCACTCGGCCCCCCTCCGTCGCTGCTCGCCTTCACCTTATCCGAACCGCAGCCACGCTCTCTGTGCCCCGCTTTCCTCCGTCTCTCTATTTTGTTTCTCGCCATCCCCCTCCCGAACTTGCTCGCCATCTCTCCCTGCCCGTCCCTCGCTCTCTTCGCGCCTGCATCTCTTCTATACTCGTCCGCAGTTTTCTACGCACCTCACGCAATGCGGTGCCTTCTTTCCGTCCCCCTCATATACTCGTTACGTCTATGACGCTCACCTCACCATCGCCGAGCTCTCGTTGAATCGCCTTATCACCCCAACGGCATTGCTGTGATGACCACCAATCCGCCCGCACTTCCGCACTCCTCATTATCCTGCCCTACTCGTACCCCCTTCTCCAATGCCTCACTTGACAGTTCTTCCTCTCTAATACCTGTATATAAATCCGATCATCCACCCTTCCATCACCAACTGCAACCTCCTTCGCAAGCAAGCACACGCAACCGCATCCGCATCCGCATCATTCAACACCACCATGCCCATCCAAATCCTCACATTTCTCCTGCTCTCGTCCTTGCTTCTGGTGTCACCCTCAAAAGCCCAAACCTACGCAACCTCCTTGCCCCCCATCAACAGAAAGCGCATACGCTGCGCCACTCAGCGCCAGCGGCTCTGTGGCATCTGCTTCAACTCCAAGCCCGCCATGTGCGCCGGAATTCTCATGTACGGCCGTGAACATCAACGCCTCGACCCCATAGCCCCGGACACCTTTCCACCGGCGCAACCGCCGCCCGCGTACGACGCCCTCGTCCAAGCGCAGGGCGTTCCGTCCGGCAAGATCCTCACGTGCATGGGCTTCATGTCGGTCGTACTGTCCGAGACCGCGTGTGACAAGAAGTACTCGCGCGAGTACCTGCAGGCAGAGGGCCTGGCTCGCACGGCCGAGCGCACGTTTTATCCGCGCGGCGGCATCTTCACGGTCGAGCCGGAAGGTGACTCGTGGACGATTCTATGGAAGGAGGGCCCAACCCCTCCGGCCGTGACCCCCCCGCCTGGCGCCCACTTTGCACCGCCCATCGGCGTCCTTGCGACGACGCCCACTTCCTCTTTTGGTGCGCGCAACTCGTGGGACCAGGCGTTTCGCGGAAGGATATACTATCGTAGATGTAGTTGGAGAAGAGTCAGGTGGATCCCTGGAGTGGGTTACCGGTTTCAGTACAGGTGTTCCTAGTCGCCTTTGGTGGTGGCGAACGTGTTGGTACGGTTGTGCGTAGTTAAGAGAATAAATCGCTTTGGGTTGGTTTCATGCGCTTTGATGGTCGCTGGAACGCACCTGTGAAAATGCAAACACGAGCGGGTTTTCTGTGCAAGTCCTGCGGCAGGAGGCCTATGGCAAACCAGAAAACAACACAAGCGTGGCGCTGGTGTCCCAAATACTTGCATATGGCGGCAGGGCAGCAGTACTTGGGCGAAGTTGCATCCCGCAGGGTTGAGTCAGCTCAACCGACACGAAACTAACCGCCGGTGCGCAGCGAGCGAGGCGGAGGCAGTTTCTAATAAATTCGTCTGTATAGAGCGAGCGCTCACAACGGCGACGCGACTACCGCGATCGCATTCGCACCGTCGCTACTTCTCTCTGACTGCGTCGGCAACCCATGAACTGAGAACAACCGACAATGGACAACTGTTAAAAAAGAATGTGCTGGTGCAGGTAGAGAAGCGAAGCGGGGAGAAGGTATTGAACGAAGCGGTAGTAGCGGTTCTGTCACACGGCGATAGCAACAGGCGAAGCAAAAGCAAAAGCGGTCGAGCAGAAAGAGCAGAACTGTTCGCGGAACGAGTTACCCTTTACCAGAGTATCGCGCTGCTATCCTCTTAAATGTAGTTAGTGCTGTGCTGAATTTCGGATCGCTCGGAACTATGTGTAGCTTAGTTCCAGTCAATGCGACACCCAGGAGCAGTGGGTGGAACGTCAGGCACATCCGGCGTAGAACAATAGAAAGCACATACTACAGCAAGGACTAACAGAGCATATGCAGGTCAAACTACATGGAACCTCATCAAGAGGTTAGCACTCCATGCTGGCTTGAGGGTGAGTACGCGTGCGTCGCACCACATAAGTGATCCTGCATGTGCAGCGTGCACAAGTGGATCTGCGGCGCAGATTACACCCCAGCGTGGAAGTGACAACTCGCACCTGATGGCGAATGAGGATGGAAACCAGGGCTGCACAGGGCAGCGCCGATAGGCGCCTGGTTACAGTAGCGCAAGCACCGTGTGCTGGTTTCAGCAGATGCAGTGCGTGCCTAAACAAGGCGACAGCTGATCTTCCAGGGACAGTCCGCAAGTCCGTTAGGAAACTATCCGCGCGAAGTGTGGATATTTCTTGCGGGTGAAGAACCTTCGCAGGCAGCCCCTGCAGACAGCAGGAAGAAGCGATATGTTCGGTCCATGACCAAACTACACAGGTAGGGCTCCGTTCCGTTAAAAGGAAAACCGACGCACATATAACACGGAAACGGTTGCCCATCGACGCACCGTACCTGTACGAGCGCATACGTACGGGTTTCTTCTTGCTCTCCGAGTGCCTGCCCACGCCGAGCCCAGCGCGTGCCAAAAGAATGAGAGCGCTGAGCGCAATAGATCGAAGAGCACACCGACGAAACACGCGTGGCGGGCATGACGGCGAGCGGCGCGCCAGATTGGCTCTTGATTCGGCAATTGGGAGGCGGCGGTGGCCAAGCGCCAGAAGGGTATGTGGACATAAGTGCGCGTGACTGGGAGAGAGAGCGACAGAAGCGAGTGCGGGCGCGTGGCTGATACTAAATTTCCCGATAACTGTATTCTGTAGTCCCTACAACAGCTTATATACTGCTCAACTACAAAGTAAAGTGTCACATCAATCTACTCTAACTTGTAAGCAGAGCTGGTGGAGCGCCATAAGGCGCTACTCACCAGTGTACAGAAGTAGCTTCCATACTGGTAAGCTACTCGCCCCTCTGCCGTAGTCAGATGTAATCACTAAAATAAAACGTACGCATTAATTGCCAACTACACGAACCGCCATAACAACCCGTCCGTAGTCCAGCCTGACATACTCCAACACGAAAACCCGGCAAATTCCAGTCCACTGGACTGGAAGCTTTGAAGGGAGAAGTACAGCTCTTCCGTTGAACATTAGGACCCCATGTTACCTATCTCTACCTGGCCGATTTAGTGGTCGGTGTGTCCATTGGTCAGATGTAGGTCAACTCCATATACCGCTGTGCCTTGATAGGAGCTCAGTGCAGTTATCGATTTGTAGTGATTGGAAAACTGACCACTTTGCCACTCAAACCACTTCACATATTGAATTACCGCTTCTGAAACCTTGTGACTTCCTTTTGGACTGAGCAGGTGTAAACAAACCGAGAGTATTCGTCCACGATGGTAACGAGGTATTTGTATCTACGTACGGAAGTAGCACTAATCCGCTCCTTGGTGTCGGCGTGAAAGTTTCCGAAACGCATATGTGTTTCGGAACCTCGCATGCCGACACCAGGAATATTGCCTTTGAAACACTGCCTCTGTTGTAAAGCTTAGGGGATTTTATTTGACGCATACCTCACAACCGCTCAGTGATTTTCGAACTTCCGGTAGACGTCTATCTCTGACATATCGCTAAAGTTCCCCAGGGAACTATACCGATATGTCAAAGCTAGAAGTCAACGAGCAATTACCCAGACAATTTTAACATTGTCTGGGTTAATGCTCCTCGATGGAACAAAATATTAAAAGTAGAATTTGACTCAGCCGCAAAACCCGTATCCGCCTTCGCGTATAGTATAAATAAATTTCTTCGTACAGCAGGATTAATATCGTACGGCCGCCGCATACAACCAAGGTGAAATTACTACAGTACTATGGATAGAATGAGAATACGGCTATCGTCTGGCTTCCCCACATTGAGGCCGTAGAGAATCGGCACCGTATATGAGATCTGGTTCTCACATGTCTTCACTAGCAAACCATCACGGATTTCTACGCGTACGAATAAAACATCCGTCCGTACTTTTTCATAGGTACATGTCGGCGTACTCCCTCCAGAATTTCTCGCTGCGCGCGCCGTCGATGATGTCACCTCGAGCGCCTCTTTCGTCGCCGCAGTTGCCGGAGCAGCCATATGGCTGCTCCGGAAACTGCGACGGCAGCGACTGTGTCGGAAGCGAGAGAGCCGCAGAGAGAGGTGAAAACTGCCGGGATATCACCGCCGTTGTCACCTCTCTCAGGCGCCGCCGTCGCAGTAACCGCCGCAGGCTCCGTCCCCTCCGGAATTGTCGCCGCTGCCGTTGTCGGCGATTCTGTCGTCACCGCCATCGCCACTGCGTACGTTTATTTCGCCGTCGCCGTCGCCGCCTACGTTCCCGTAGCCGTCTCCATCACAGCCTACGTTCCCGTCGCCGTCGCCGCCTACTTCACCGTCGGCAATGGGCGGACCTACGCCTGCAACATCATATGTAACTACGAAAAAGATTTTCATCGCAATAAAATTAAGTCTAAACATCGCGAAGTTCTCGTTCTACAGGAAGTTCTGCAGGATCCTGCAGGATCTAAACCTCGCGAATTTCTCGTTCTACAGGACGGTCTGCTGGATCCTGCAGGATCCTGCAGACCATCCTGCAGAACGAGATAAGTTCGGATGTTGAAGTGGAGCTGGTTCGGGTTCTGGCCGAGGCTATACGGACGGTACGGCCGTCTCGAAGTGGCTGAAAGACGTCTTCGAGCCGCTTTCAGTTCGAATGCACCGTGGCAACTCCGGGAAACTCCTGAATGTTGTTACTGACGCCATCCAGAATGACTGCAAGATCCAACATTTCGACTACGTCTTTGATGAAGTCGTGTGGAGGATATTAATCCTAGTCGACTGAAACGGCACTGTCGCAGTGAACCACCACGTGCCGCTGCTTACTAAGCGGGGGCACGTGGTGGGCGACGATGAATAATATTCCCCTCGCGACTTCATCCAACCACCAAGTGCCCCTGCCTACTACAGTAGGCAGGACCACTTGGTGGTTTGATGATTTTATAAACTTGGGGGTTTGCTGAAGACCAAAACGGCACTGTCGCCGGCACCCACCATCTGCCCCTGCCTATAGACAGGGGCACATGGTGGGCGCCGGCGACACTCGCCTGAAGAACAAAGCAGCGAATTCGCTGCTTTGTTCTTCAGGAAGACAAGAAAGGGTCTTCTTGGATTCTATCTGGTCTAGTCTAGTTCAATAAACCCTGCACGTGCATGGTTACGTGCGGGGCCTCTTACCCGCGCAGAGCAACGGTTTTATGATTCTTATAGCCGCGGCTATAGGGATCATAGAACCGCAGCTAGGAATAATTCCTGAGGCAGTAGACGGCCGTTTAGTGCCTAAAGACTACTTAGCGCTAGTAGCGCGAGACGACTGAAAAGATTCTGTGCAGAAACTGTAACTTGGATTTACTCAGAGTATTTACAAACCACAGTTCCTGCTGCCCTGAAATCCGAGCGAGGCATCTGCGACGCGAGTGGCAGCTCCAGATTGGGGAGCAAGCCGGAGGCAAGGCAGGAGGGACGGGGCAGGGGAGGGGAGGGAGGTGCGAGATGGATCGAGTCGCGGCCGCGCGCTGGGCATGTCCCCAAAATTTCAAGTTGTAAAGTATATGTGTGTATACTCACATATACTTTCCAATTTCGAATACCAATCGCAGTTGAACATTACGTGTGAGCGCCAATAATAGTGCGGCAAAAATATAATAAATAGATGCAAACGGAAATTCGGTTTCTACAAGTACGCTACGTGCCCGCTTTGCGGTCAACTCTTTGGGAGGGTAAAAGAGGCAGTAGGCTTTGTTGCTGCTGATGCGGCCCTTAAAAAACTATTCGTTTTAAATTCCTCGTTTATTATACACTTTCTGTATATATGCAGTCATCTTATATACAACATTTTATGTTCTTCATGAGCTGTAATACCTCATTCAGGATATAAAAGTCAGAAAATAAATTACTATATTTGTGCCTCGGGCCCTTGCGAAGGCTGATCAGTATTTGGGTTTAGCCCACCCGTAACAACATGGGGTGAAATGGAAAATAAATTGCATATAAGATGTTAAGGCGTTCCTTCTTGCTATAGAAAAATCATGTATACAGGCCACAATGTTTTCGGGTGCGTAGTTTGTGAAAGGAGCGACATGCAATTGACAGCGAAAATATAATAAATCACGGAGGTCGATGCCCAGCTTCCCGGAAAAAGAGTCCCTGTGATTTATTAGCAGTCATTTTCAAGCAAATTACAATAGGAAATTGTGTGCGTAGGAATACAGGAACAGGAAAAGCGCTATCTTCAGGGCTACATGGAATAAGGGAAAGAGCTAACACGTTGCCCTTGTAGGTACCGGTCATGTGCCTTGAGAACATTATGTTATTTTACATTCTTTGAATTACATATCGTGCACTATTGACTTGTCCGCGCTTTAGATCCATATTCCGTAGTAGCAGGACTAGAAAAATGTTTTTGTTTTTGTCAAAATCAGTGCTCAGGAAGAGAGGATCCAACGGTCAAGGTGTTCAGCACCTCCACCGGGTATCGTAGCTCGTATAATTCCGCATCAGTTACAGAATTTGTAATATACACTGCTGCTCAATTTGGCAGAAGAAAATTAGCAGCATGGAGCGCTCTCGAATACAATTTAATGTTTCCAGCACTGATAGGTTTACAGGGAAGTGCTCTGTTCCACTGTGTATAATGAAATCGGACACCGATTGGCATGCTCTAACAGATCGTGTAGGAAGAATTGATTCATGCAATTGTTCCAAGTCATCTTCAGTATTTGGTAAGCGAATTTCTCCGAGCTGGAGGAGGTAAGACGGGTACTGCAGTAATTATATGTCGACGCTTAGATCATTCATTACTGAACTCAGTCCGATGGTTTTATATATAAGAATAATCTTAAATTTAAATTCACTTCGGACGATTTTATGAAGGCGTTAAATATATGCCCTTTGTACCCTCTCGCCGGTTCAAGAGAGCAAGTCGTACCGCAGTATTGCAGGAAGGAATTTTCAATAGTCTCCACTGAAGAGAAATATTTTCCTCCGATAGTTAAGGTTGTTCTGCAATATTTCCTTTAAGTTGCGATCGACCGCTTCAAAAAATTGAAGATGACACGTAACTAGTTCATGATAAATAATGATTACATCAGCCTCTCCTACATGGGCACCTGTTGAAGACAGTGGCTCGAAGCAGCAGGTACTATCTACTGATATCGGAATTGGGATCTTGAATGCCCAATGTGCTCTTCTACCGTCCATAAAGAGTTTAGCAGGTACTGCAGATATCGAGACTGAGCTAAGTATTTCTTCCTTGCAACTTTCCAACTGTTGTGCTTCTGAAATATGAAAATCACGCAGCGGAGGTGAAATGATTTGCGGGTTGTAAAGACCGCAATCAGGATGCCAATCCAATCATAGAATAAGAGCATATCTACTGGTGCTCAATTCGATTAAATTTACTGTTGTAGGTATGAAAAGGCGTTTTCAGTTACCAAATTGACACTGGGAGCTGCGGGAAAATCCGCATGTTCTTCAATCTAGCACTTAATGATTGTATCATTTTCTACAATGTTTTAACCTGCCCGAAATATTTTATGAGGTACAACAGTAAAGGCATGAACACACATCTATTTTATTCCAATATTACTGTATTAATGACTCGGTGGATATACCCAAAATTCGTTCTTCAGCACCGCGTGCCCGTTTGTTTCTGCATTTCATCAGAGGGCCACTGATATACGGTGATACAGTCGTATGAAGACTTAGAGCGCTGTAATTTCATAATCAGTGTATACTTAAAAAGTGCATTTATTTCATAATGGGAATAAAGGTTACACATCCAGGTTGAGTTCGGTTAGATTGGCGCATGCCAAAAGTACTGTACGATGCTTATCTACAGAGTGCCTGAATACCACAGAGAGAACGTTGAAATTCTTCAGCCTCCCATTGAATGATTCATGCCTGGCCCGCATTTTGCTGCAGCAACACACATGTGTACTTGTTTGTCCATACCGTGCAGATTAGACGGCGTTACGCATTTGCCGTCAGGGTATCCCGCATCTGTAAGTACCTTCTCGTTTTGAAGCAATCTGTTCTTCAGCGCTCGGCGAAAGATAACCAAGTCTGAAAATGAACCACATGGAAATGGACCGTTAATCCAAGAGAGCTTTCCAGTTGGAATCAAGAGACCGATCTCATATCGCTCTCCTGCGCTTCTAAACTTGTGTGAATACCACTTTGGATCCAATGGTGTTGGCTCTTGTATCCTAAAGTCAGTACCATCAACAGAAATGTAACATGGACCGTAGTTTGCATATGCTGTCCTGCTTGAAAATCCGTACTGAAAATAGTTTGGGTGAACGTCAGATGAGCAGAAGTAAGACAAATAGAAAATGGGAAAGATGATCATGTCCAGACTTACCAATGATTGACAACTTATGTATCACCCAAAACAGTCCAAATCCACTAGCGCAGTGATTTCTTGTCCGTATTAAAATGAACAGACATGACGTTTTCTGTACTGTACGTCTTCAGAAAAAAACATGCCCAGAGTAGATGGACTGGACGGGTTCCATACGGTAGAGCGTGTAATATAATAGCACAAGTAGTTTCACAGACGGTGGGAGATACCCCAAAGGAGGCATTGAATCGTCGGGTAGTGGTTGATGTTGATGACGAACCAGAGTCCAGCAGAAACCCAGTGCTGGTGCTTAGAAAAACATATGCGGAGACGTTCATTTCTGACCGGTATTGATACCAACGTAAGATTGAAGAAGTTGAGTTGTTTTTTACAACCGCAAGTCAGTGTTGCACAATGTTTATAGACACAATTCTTACTCGAATTGTATGTTCCACTGTTCTTTCATACCTCCATTTGAGCTACGTCACAGTTGTTGGATTAACAATACTACACATCACTTGAAAAGCATCAATAAATATCGAATCGAACGTACGTTTCTCACAAAACTTGTATCGCCGTAAATTCGGTATCATTACTACTTCATCGTTAGATAATATCATATAGTTGAAGAACATGTTATCCAACACGTCCTCGAAAAGAACCAACAGAAAAAGACGTGGTGGTTACAAAGATCAGAACAGAACAACTTGGCATACGTGCGCTGTTTTCGCGCTTTTGCCGTTTTGAGCTGCCATAACAATACGAAGTATGTATGTTCATATCCGAGAAGTAACGGAAGTTATTCGAGTTACCGTTTGCTGTCAACTACGTTGAAGACACGGAAAGGCGCGAAACACTACCTGTTATTTCGGCAGAACAAGTTTTAGTGATTTCGCCGACATCTTCAACGTACAAAATATAGAAACAACAGGTGTTACATTGGCAGAAACAATGTACGTTACGTGTGTTCAACATTTTGTGAACGTGTAATCATCGAAATTAGGACAAACAATTATTGTTGACGTTGAAAATTAAAGATTATCGTCACTAATTTATCAGGACCACATCCTGCTTACATAGCACAATTCGGTGCACCCGTCCCGACAATTTTCTATTTTTCTTAAATACCTGCAGGTTTACTTGCTTTCCCATTTTCTTATCATCTCCTGCTATTTCAACAACATGCCTCCAAGGCTATCGAAGTATTCTGACGCCATGCAACTTCTCCGCGAACGCCTGATGTCTCGTGAAATTTCCGGAACTGAGGCACCCAAGGCCGTGTGGGAGTCCTCCCCCGTGTTCCGGCAACAAAAACTTGCATCATTTCGTACGCAGTACAACCGACTTCGTGCCGAGATCCTGCCCACTGGTAAGTTATTTTCACAATTCAACTGCTTTTTGAGGGGCAGTACGTCTACAAACATTTAACAAGTTCAGCAACTGATACTTCCGAGCGCGTTATCGAGCATGCTCGATAAAGCGCTCGGAAGTATGCAGACAGGGCGTGAAAACCGCGCAGCAGTAGTTGAAGATGAGGGTGGTCCTTCAGAACAACCTGGTTCATCCCGTTCCTCCAAATATTTTCCTCCGCTGCACCTCATCTCTACCTGGAATGAGCCGAAGACATGTAGCAAGAGCATTAAAGTAGCAATTTGCCTTCCTTCCGGTGTCGGGGCTGGCAAGTTTTCGGTGCGCGTTTTGGGAAGTGGAACTGCGCTAGAGCTGAGGGCTACCTGGCCAGAGCTCTTTTGTGACATCCAGAAGATGCATAAGATATTTTTACACATTCCAGGTGACGCATATGCGCGGTTTCACTATGAAATGATTGGATTCGAGGTTGCCCTGAAGGAGCTCCGTGCGCACACCGAAGAAGATGTATTTTCCACTTGTCTAATTGATCTACCCTTCCCTGTAATGCCCAAAGTTGACGACAAGTACAATCTAGCCTGGCTGGACAGTGATTGCAAAATAGTGTATATCCGGTTGAAGGACCCAACTGATGAATACTCGTTTATCAAGGATACCACCACTTCCATTCCTATTTTTCTTGGAGAATAAATTGAATCGCTTGTT
The DNA here is from genome assembly GCA_032358295.1 of Pterothamnion heteromorphum. Classification (NCBI taxonomy): domain Eukaryota; phylum Rhodophyta; class Florideophyceae; order Ceramiales; family Ceramiaceae; genus Pterothamnion; species Pterothamnion heteromorphum. The sequence goes on along the minus strand of JAULBV010134439.1, from coordinate 9,267 downwards.
TCTTGTTTATTTTTATCGTTCCGATGTACTACAGGTCAAACTGTGAACTGCTCTTTATAAACCAAGCACCGTAAATGTATAGGTGTTTATGTGCTAATATGACCGAAAGTTAACACGTAGGTCGAAAACTTTGTGTAGGCTACTTTCTCAAGTTTTAAAGCATACGTATCTTATGGTGGTATATACTATTCCTGCAAAGGTGCGTGTTGGTCGCACATACATATAAGCTATAATTAATGGCCCGCCAACCGGTACAATAACGGAATTTCCCGCATCACCCTGTGCTCAATCCACAATAAACGCAATCTCTAGATCAATTTTGCGCGCCGAATGGAGTAGAAGATTGAGCACTCATTGTCCTACACTATTATTGTTTTATGTAATTTTAATGTTCTCACGGCACCAATGAAAATATTGTAGGACACGCGCCGTGCACGCTGTCAATACGTCGAATCTACAACCTGATTGAAGGTTCTCTCACGTGCTACACTACCGCGCTTGTAGCCAATAGCGGCGCCCCTCTACCCTACTTGATAATTGTATTAGTGTTTCCAATCATCGCGATTCGGATTGAGCACCAGTAGATATGCTCTGAAGATAGCATTTTATTTAATTTAAGACGTCTTCTAGTGCTGACTCCTCGTCTCAAATAATTCTTTGGGCCTCTGTATTTCCCCGATTTCTATTCCGAATGTCGACGATAAAGAAGATTCCGGTGATCATTACACAACTGCATTGGGTATGAAGGGTTACAGAAGGCCAGAATGGTGGCACAGACTTGAGGTATAGATACGAAGGAAGATAGAAACGCCTCTCCCAGCGCATTCTTCCACTTTTGGTCACTAGCTAGAAGTCGAAGTTGGTGACAGGCCTCACGGAAACTATTAAATTATTCCCGAGCCACTCTTAGCAACTCTATAAAAGAAGTAGCACTTCAAACATTTAATAACGGAAGCCGCAGGGAGTATCTATACCCTTCGACAGGAATTCCTGTGGACCTGTGGACTCATAGTGTAAATTCTGCTCACCATACAGTCATCTGGTCCCGAAAGCCGAAAAGACGCGACTTTTCGGGACCGGCTGATTTCATCGGAGGAGTACGCGTACTCCTCTGGTGGGGATTGCACCAAATACGATGCTCGGTCTCCACTGCGTCGTCGCAATTTCACTCTTGGATGCCATGTGGAAGGCGCTCTGCGTTTTAAACACCACCGGAAATATGGTGAAAAGTCTAGATATGAATATTTCGAGCAGCTTCACAGTTTCGATTTGTCTCAAAATACTGCATTAGGTATGCACTAGTGCATTTCTGACAGATAATGGAGCGTAACCTCCTCTAAAAGATGCAGTGTGATGATTAGGTGGATGAACTTCCAATGGCATCAGACTTGGTTGTTGGTCCACTATATCAAGAGAAAGAATCCTCCATATTGCTTCAGATGCAGATACGTATCTTTCATACTGAAATTTCAGGCGACAAGATAAGTCCCTGCATGTGCATCAGTTCATTAAAGAACTGACTTGGTTGTATGTTCTGTTATTTTCAAAATTTAAACAGCAGTCTTATCGTTTCCTTTACATATGTACTTGATGAGAAATTTTATTCCACCAACTCTAGAAGTACATGATTCAACAATTAGATTCCATTCCAGCAAGGATGAAATGGCAGGTGAGTACGGGAAATTTTATTGAGTCCCCGGAAGAGTCTTTGGCTCTAGTTGGTCGTAATAAAGTCTCTCCATCTTGTGAACGTTACCTTCTTCTGTATATGATGTATTATTGATCGTCTCAGCTTTCAGTTTCAGGTCAATATTCATTAAGGAATCGCTCTCTACAGCGCTGTTCTCGTTCTCATGGGGGCATACTGCATTTTAGTTTCGTCGCCCACAGGGGTTGTGTGGATGTTGTGCTTTACAACTACTTAAGGATCGAAAAGTAGTTCTAAATCACAAACTCCATCCCGAATCACATCGATATCCTCGAGGTGGCGGCTGTACACATTTTCTGCAGGAATAAGCGATCGACATTCTCCGGTGTGTTCAGTTCATTGTTTGAGGTGGGATCAAAAAATAATATACAAAATGCACGTGGCAGCCCCCGTTTCAGGAAATTCCAAGATACGCGTGTCATGGAATTTCCTGAAACGGGGAAAAGATTAAATATGCCCGTGGTTATATGTAATATATTTTCCCAAAAACTGTTCCCTTCCAACGTACTCAATCACGTACGCGAATTTTCATCCAAAATACCATAGAACATACGTACTGTCTGTCCTGAGGTTTTCGCCCATGTTTATTTCCGGAATTATTTCCGACCAATTCGGATAGCGGATCAATGTAAGAAATATTCATCCTTTGATTTATCATATTTTTGCCTCATCCCGTATGTGTATATGGAAGTAAAAAAGCCTTCATGATTTTTAATGATCTGCTTCGTCTTGAAATCTTGCAGAATCTCACAAAACATTACGTAAAGTATCATAGTCTGCAGCTCTCAGCATTTCTGCTTGACTGCTCAAAATTGATATACTAATTATTCCCGGAAGAGTCTCTGACAGTACAGAAGTTCATTGAAATCGTTTCGGCTTTCAAGTAGCAACCAGGAATAAATTTCAAGGTTTCTTGCGCAGTGACGATCCATCCGTATGTGATATACTCAACTGAGGTACCAAACGTCGTTTCGATGTGAAAACGTAGCCGTAAGAGCACCCTCCTATGCTCATATTGCATACGATCCTATGCAAGAGGAGCGTAGGAGGGTGAAATCTGCAAAATCTGGCATTTTGCTGGAGCTAAATGCCAAAATTTAGCAGATTTTACAATTCATAGTTCCATCGGATATGTCTAGCAGAGGATGTATACCTATAGGTATACATCCTCGGCTGGAAATATGGTTTGGCTTTTTAGGATTACAATTTATAAATTGTAATCCTAAAAAGCCAAACCCAGATGTAAAATGACCAGAATTTACATCGCAGGATAGCATTAGGCTTCTGAGAAGATATATCTCTTGATGAACTAGTGTGCGTAACTTTGCAATGGAAAAGGCTCGTTTGCGGTCGTTCCGGCGAAACAGTACCCGCAGGTACTGTTTCGCCGGAACGACCGTGGTAGGGCATGGGATGTGCCTCTAGTTGTTCAAGGTGTCCATGGGCACCTTGAACAACTATTGGCATTGTTGAATGACAGCCTTATCTGCGCGCTCTGAGCGGCGTTTGCCCCGTGACTCATTCAGCCTCCGCCGACGTTCAGCACGCTCAGATGCCAGAAGTTGGAGCTCCATTTCTTCATTGAAACGCGTGCGCTTCCGTCCGCTCCGCTCCGTTCCTTGCGCGTTTCCAGGAGCTCTGGCCCTGTTGGCAGTTTCGGATGAACCAGCCTGGGGTGAAATGTGTCCCGAACTGCCAACCATTTCAGGAGCGTCTTGAGCGGCCGGGGAGGAAGGATGGCCATCTTCGTCGGGGTTATGAACATCGACATGCATGACAACTTCCGGCAAACGTGTACCTGCATCCCGAGCGTCTATGGCATTGGCATTTCTCGGAGTTGTCGGCGTTTTGAGTTCGGGGAGTTGGTTTGTTGCGGCGGCGGTCATCACGGGCCTTCAGATAATCCAGAACATTATCACTCGTGAGGTGAGCTCCCTGCCTCGTCGAAATACGAACTGTCCTCTGCTCCTGTAAATCCTCGCCACGAAGCCGAGTCCTAGACTTCTGCCTGAAGGATTCCACAATCGTGGCCACGTCGATTATGCTGCTGGGTAGAATGTTGCGCAACGGCTCGACAGACGCTCCGCGCGCAGCAGGTACCCACATCCCACAGCGACGGAAACCAGAAATAATGTTAGTGCGCGTTAGAGCGCGCTCGTAAGCATTACGAATGCAAGACGCTGCATCGAACGCAACAATGACCGCGACAACCTCTGATTGCAGGAAACTTTTGAAAGGACCGAATACGGAGACGTCCAGAGGCTGGAGCCTTTGGGAACAATTTGCGGGTAGGCCAAGCACGATGACTCAATGGCGGCGGAGATGAAGTATGGCTTCGTACTGGATGTGAGAACTATAGCCGCCCATCAGAAGCAGCAGGTACTTCTTCGTTCCCCTCAAATCCTACGTTTCTTTCACAAACTCAACAGCCCAGGTGTAAAATATTTCTGCATTCACTCCAGCTGGGTTGCGGTGATACAAGTAACAATTCGGAATGTATACATTCCTAATTGTTACTTTTATCACCAGTATGAGACTGTGCACTCCTATAGGGGTGCACAGTCTCATACTGGCCATTCAAACGCCTGAAATGAGGTTGTTTCTCAGGGAAGACAACAACAGGCTTGTATGCAATCCCATTGGATGAAATAACCGCCATAACGGTCACATTCCGCAAATCACCTCTCGTTGCGTACCAGTGTCTGCTCCTCATTCCCAGAGCCATTGCTGACACCTTTGCGGAGGCTGTGTCCTGTGATACGATGAAACTGGGATCCGGTCTCGTCCAAATTGAACACACGAGACGGATCAGTAATCCCGAACCGTTTCATTGCTTCGTTGATGCGCGCAATGTGTGGAGCAATATTGTCAGCAATAACGGCGTTGACACGCTTCTGTTCCACGTTTTGTACGCTTTTGAGCTCCAGATTGGCGTTCCTGGTAATGAAAGCCGCAGCCCACCCACGAGTGGGTGCTCCATGCTTGAATGAAATCTGGGCTCGGCGAGCAGGGTGCATGCTTTCCATAATGTGCTGGCCGAGCTGGCACACGCCGGATATGGACAGGGTGTTTTCATTTAGGCAAACTTCTGGATGGATTTCACCATGAAGTCCTCCTCCTTCGTGAACTAGGTCTTCGCGCCGCGTCGCTTCCGTTGGATGTTGATGTCTTCAGGGGTTGAGAGTTCTCCGCAGTATTCTTCTTTCTCCCAGGTAGCGAATGCACGCTTCCGGAGGGACACTTCGACGTTGTAGAGGTTCGCGACGCTTTGAAAGGAGTGGTCTGCATATTGCACATATGCGTATATGGCCTCTTGGAGCGTTGTTGGGGCCATGATTGTTGGAGCGCTCTGGGTTCCGTTGCGCTGTGGATCCGCGGTGGGAGGTCGAGATAAACCTGACCTATGCATCTCTCGTTATAAGCCTCTGTCTCATAAGTTCGCCACAGGCATGGATTTGCATCCATTTGCATTTTTTGGCGCGCGTCTGGTCCGGAGCTGTTCTACCGTTCCGGTTGTGGTTGCCTTTGGCGGTAATACTCATACGCTTTGCAATGGCGGGACTGGCGTCGGAACTCGTCCGAATTCTGCATGGGTGAAAAAGGAAAATGGGGAATTTGGTGTAAAATTCCCGGTCAAATTACCTGTTATGGGTCATAAATAGAGCTGAACTGTTAATATGTGTGCGTCCATCGCATTGAATATTTTACAGTACATGTCCTGCAAGTGGGCAGTACCGTGCTGTTGTGACACTTCACATACCGAGGTAACAAGAACTGCAAACCTTCAGGAGAAACATTTATCATGGTCCTTTATACTGAAAAAGGCAAGGCTCGTTCTCTGAAATTCCGGATGGTATAAGTGATTGTTCATAACGTGTACGACATCGGTACGGCCGGTCAGTAATGAATGAAAAAGGGAGAACATATTTTAAATCATTTCAATGTGAATGAATTCATTTTACGAACGATGCAGGACAATGCATGTATACTCGGAATAAATCAGTTCACTGACTTCGGGGAGCGTCTTGACGTAGGATGCTCTGAGTGGTTTTTTACTTAGTGAAGATCCAAATAAAACAATTGGTACTGCAATCTCGATGTACTCCATCACCACTCCAGTAGCCTTACCTTGGTTTTGAAGCCCAGTCGTGCATTTCCCAGGGATTCGTCGCCTAACGAAGCTAATACAGGGTTCCCTGCGTTCTTGTTCCGTCATTTTCCGCACTTCTACCCACGGAATGTTGCGCTTTTCCGTTCTTATCTTACTTAAATTGGTACCCAGGGTTGCATCAAACGTGTTCTCTCCATTCACAACTGTGCAATGGGCATCAGTATTCAAATGTACCCGGTCCTCAGTGCTCCGCCCAACAGCCACGAATGTATTCTCACATGCGGTTACAGCAGTGCCAAGAACGCACAGAAATGGCCAAGACTTATGTTGATTCATCTGCATCATCAAGTCCAATCGCTCCGCTCCATCGACGTTGAGGGTGTCCCAAAAGTCGCGCATCCACTTGAAAATGACGAAGAACTCTGGTTGGTTCGCCGAAGCCACCTGCGTGCGCGTGAAGTTCGGCAGAAAAACTACCGACGTGAGACCCGACCCGTTCAACGCATTTACTTCACCGTCAATTCCTAGAAAGATGCCGTATGTGCAGTCAGCATGCGCAGATACGTGCGTGGTGGCTGCCAATATCGAATCCTCTGCCATATTCGAGGCCTTATATACTGGCCTGAGCTTCTTCCTGATTATAAAAGCGAGTCGAAATCGAAGGAAAGCCCTGACAGGTTTAGCGGCGGCATTTTGTCCACTTTCCGAGAGCGTTCAGCGTACATGTTCAGCGTACATTTACGCTGAACGCTCTGGGAAAGTGGACAAAATGCATTTGCACATGATATAGGTCTTCTAGTTCCCTCTTCGTCGCAATATCTTCTACGTTTTTCGCCTCTTCATTTAGTGGCTTGAAGCATACCTCTGATTCGCGCGAGGAATGCGCTTCCGTGAAAGGAACCTGTCGAATTCGCCATGGTTCAGGAGTATTCTTCTTCTCTCCAGGATCGGAGGAAGAACGTAGCATGAACCCTCAAATGAATTCAACGTCGCATATCTCCTCCTCATACCCCTTGTGCGTTGCATACGTAATGCGCCCGACCCCTTGGACCTTGGAATGACCAGGTATCGGGAATACCTGCTCCACTTTTGCCGCTCTCCAAAGAACTTCTCCATCATTCAACTCCCAGAGAGCTTCGATGTTGTCAAATCTTTCAGGGATTGCGTGCTCAGTGGGCATCTTGGTATTTCTGTTTCGAAGGGAATGACCGGATTTCGATCGAGCTTGCACTTCGTGAGTTTCTGCACAGAAAAATGGTAATCGTTGTTGCATTCAATCCGAAAGGAACTGCTTGAAACATTAGCAGTAAATAAAACGGTAATCAGGCACACGTTTGGTGACTCGGTACTAAGTGTATTCCGAAGTTCTCAAGACCGTTGAGTCCAATTTCTAAAGACATTTGACGTCTTTCCGTTTCGATTCGACGACAATTGTCGTCGAATCGAAACGGAAAGACGTCGGGAACCTTCCTCTGCAACATCTTCCACGGGAATCAATAAATGCCAACGATATTCTCTCATGTTCATGTTCGGGCATAGCGGAAGGAGAACTTCATATGATTATGGATTGCAACAATGTGATGATTTTTCTTTGTATCATTAAAACATATGGTTATTGAGAGCATGATTACCGCGGCGGTCCTATTGCCAGAAAGAATTGCAACGTGTACGCCAACCATTCGCCAGTCACCTAAATAGAATTTGGCGACTTAAAGTCGCCAAATTCTATTTAGGTTGTGACACTGACCAACTTTGTCCAAGTTTTTCAGTGTCACAAAGTTTGTGTGATTCTATCCTCTCGATATCTAATCGAATGAACCCCAACGCGCACATGACATGTCGTCCTATCGCGACAGGTACACGTTGACACAACGCAGAACTCCGGCCATTTCCCCGCGACCCACATTCCCTCACTTCCTGCAATACCAGAGACGAAACCTATGTCCCTGTCTCCCACTCACACGCCAGCTGCAATACGCAATACCACGTTTTCAATATATCGAAAACGTGGTATTGCGGGATATATCCCGTGCGCGCACAACAAGGTCCTTTCTACGCTCTCCGTTATTGTGGAGATATCAATCCCGCCTTGGTTGCCAGTGTCTATCATGGATTCAGTGACGGCCGTGCAAACAGTCATGAAATTAATGGATGATAGCAAGGAAGATGATCCAATCATCTTCAATTACATAAGGTTTGCTCGCAATGATGAAGACGATGCGCGCATTGCACAAACACATAACACTGTGGGATCTCGTGCTGGTCGGTTTCCTGTGGCCAGCATAGAGCGCGGTGCGCTACAGAAGCGGTTTGAGACGGAGGGGGGCAGTGCCCTTCGGCGAGGGCACCGGCTGTCGGCGGTCTATTTTCCGTGTGCGATGTCTGGTCTCTCTGTGGAGAGAGAGACCAGCCCCTTTATTCGAATCTAATACGCCGCTGCGTAGGAAAGAAGGAGAAACTACAAGTCATCGTAGAATGCTAGCTACGTAATCAGGCGATGCTGGGCACCCACGGTGGAATGGGACAGCAGGGCATGCGTGGGTGTCACCGTAATGCTGTAGAGTGCCAGCGGGCCACAGTTGCCATGCATGGTCTCTACGGGGACGGAACTAGGATCTTTATAAGATCTCTAATATCACCACTAGTTTTCGGCTGGTCTCGAACTCTCGAAGCTCGAAAGATGCTTCAATTGCTTCAGCCGCAATACCACTTCTCCACCTTGCTGAGATATGGGCTTTCCAGGTTCAATTTGCTGATTCTTGAGCATCGGGAAAGCTAAACCTCAAAGGGGACTTCCGAAACTCGGGTATTATGTTCGGAGGCTGATACTGTGACACATGGGTGCGCATTTGCGCCGACACGCAGATGGGTTGCATGTACAGTTACAATAAGCGCCGGCGTGGACCCTGCAGCAATGCTCTGCGAGCCTGGTGGTACTGTACTTCGCCGGATACGCGATGGATGTGCGCGTCATGTGTGACTGCGGACTGTCCTTTAATAAAAGCGTGGCAGAAGGCCGGCGTGGAACTTCTTTTGATAGTCATCCCCTGCGGTGATTCACCTCGCCGGTTGAGAGGCTCTAAAGCAGGTTTAGGCGCAGTGTCGCCCCTCTCCTCGTAGGATTGCAGTGCGTGTGGGCGCCCGCCGAATCTGTCTATTAGCGGCACATCTACCTCGCTGTGTAGCATCCTCTATGGATCGTGGCGTATACGCCGACTGCACGGGTCCTCAGTGGACCGCGACCGCGCATAGGGTACTAAAGGAGGTATGAATCGAGCGCACTATATTATAGAGGGGTTATGTGACGACTTGGAGTGCGAAAAAATGATCTGACAACTGAGCTATGGCCGCTCCACTGCCTCCCTTCAGTGTAGTTGCGCCACTTTGACGCTGGCGCTGTTTGAAGTCTCTTTTGTTGCGTACCCGAGTTATTGGGATAGCCGCTTTA